>PVIJ01002629.1:122965-155604 GCA_004024925.1 Scalopus aquaticus | reverse complement strand
TACATTTTATGGTTTCAGGTCTTACATCCAGGTCCTTTATCCATTTTGAGTTGACTTTTGTGCAGGGTGTGAGGTAGTAGTCTAGCTTCATTTTTTTGCATGTGGCTGTCCAGTTTTTCCAGCACCATTTATTGAATAAACTGTCCTTGTTCCACTGCATTTTCTTTGCTCCTTTGTCAAAGATTAGCTGTTCATAGATATGTTAGCCAATAAACACTTACTTAGTAGCATTGTCATGTAAGCACTAAGTAAGGTGCTGGGAATAATAAAATGAACAGGAAAAAATCCCTGCCCTCCAAGGCCCATAATCAGGAAAGGAAAAAAAAAAGTTGGCAAAACTTATAAATAAGATCACAAGGCTTGGACTGTTATAGGAACAAAGAGGGAGAATTCTTAACTTTGAAAGATACTTAACACAACAACAAAAGAAGGTGGTGGGAGAAGAGGCTAGTGCGGGCATGAGCCAGGCTAGGGTGAGCTTTGTCTGCAGAGCTAAGGAGGCTGAAGTTCATCCTGCAGGTAATGAGGAACCCAAGAAAAGTTCTGAATGGTTGAACAACATGATTTTTTTTTTTTTTCAAAGTTTTCCATAGGCACAGACTTGAAGAAATGATACAAGTCAGGGAGAGTAGTTAGGATGTTGTAGTAATAATGGAGAAAAATGATTAAATTATACATAAGCTAAGATACTTAACCTTTGAAAGTCTAACAGAACTCACAAATATATTGTGAGGCCTCTTTATTTGTTTATTTGACAACTGATGTTAGAAAAAACATCAACATGTGAAAAAATGAAGTTGGATTCTTACCATATATATTAAATAATTAGCAACATATATGGGCTCTAAAACAACAAGAAATGTCGTGACACTGGATATGGTAATGATTTTGTGGATGTGGTACCAAAACCACATGTAACAAAAGAAAAAACAGGTAAGTTATAGTTCATCAAAATTGAAAAGTTTATGCACTGAAGAATACTATCAACAGAACAGAACAACAACAACAAAAAACCAACTTATGGAATGGGAGAAAGTATTTACAAATCATTAATTTGATAAGGCATTGATAATCAAAATATATAGAAAAACTCCTACAACACAACAAAATATGATTTCAAAAATGGGTAAAGGATTGCATAGCTATAACCCTGAAGAGACATAAATCTCCAATAAGCACATCAAAAGATGTTCAACATCACTAGTCATTAGGGAAGTGCAAAGCAAAACCACATGACATACCACTTCACACCCATTAGAATAGCTAGTGTATCAAATACCAGAAAATAACAAGTAGTGGTAAGAAGGCAAAGAAACTGGAAGACTTGCACACTGCTGGTTGGCATGTTAAAAGGCACAGCTGCTGTGGAAAATGGTATAGTGACTCCACAAAAAATTAAGCATAGAATTACCATATTAACACTGCAATTCCCCCTCTGGGTCTATACCCAAAAAAACTGAAAGCAGATAGTTGAACAAATACTTGTACTCCTATGGTCATAGCAGCATTATCCACAACAATCAAAAGGTGGAAGCAGCCGACATGTCCATAGTCAGATGAATATGGTATATACATACAATGAAGTAATACTTAGCTGTAAAGAGGAACAAAATTTTGATATATTCTACAAGATAGATGAGCCTTGAAGACATGACAACTAAAGTAAGTCACAAGATTAGAACCTATTAAAGAGGTCCCTAGAAAAGTCAAATTCAGAGACAAAGTATTAGAAAACATGGTTGCAGAGGGGAGAGGGTCTGAGGAGAGGTGGGAATGGAAAGTCAGTATTTAGTGAGTGCAAAGTTTCAACTGGAGAAGATGTGTATGTTCTGGAGGTAGAGGCTGGTGATGGTTATACACAATCAACACAGTTTATAAATAGCAAATATACTTAATTTTACAGAACTATATACGTATAAGGGTTAAAATAGTAACTGCTATATGTGTTTATAATTTTTTAATACAGTTTAGTTAAAAAAAATAAAAATGTCCACATTAAAAGCTTTGTTTATATTTCAATACTTTTATTACCACCTTAATTAAAGTTTTCTTCATCAATTGCCAAGTCAGGGAAGAAATTAACAAAAAGAAAACAAAATAAAATACCTTTAGACCTCAGTGGTTATACTGCAAATGACTGTTTCTTAAGGAATGAGATATCTTGTCTGTTCTACAAAGATTATCACCTTTTTTTGTATACCAAAGATTTCAAACAATTCATGTTTCTTTATCAGTAGCCCAATAAGTGGCGTTACCTCCAAAACCTATACATATTTTCTGAGACAAAACCATGTATCAACTAAGCAAGAGAACCTTAACAGAAAGATTACAGACCAATTTACCTAATTTCAGAAGCGAGAGATCTAAGAATAATTGAGATACATAAGTTCTTCTTTAAACAAGCAATGAAATGCACACACAGTTATCTCTCTAACCCAAGCTAATACATGAGTCCTAATTTATTTCTAAATTACTGCGAAATAAAGGAATTGATATACACTAATTCAAAGACAAAAAGACGGAGACACAAAATGAGACTTTGAGTCTCTCAAGGCTACACTTTATGATGGAATCCACCAGGTTTGGCAAATGCACAACACATATGCTGTAGTTGCCCCTTCTACCCTTGCACAGCAGATGCTGTTAATTAATCACTTCTGAGCCTGTATGTGGCCTCTTGATTCTTCTCAACACAGCACTTCAAGGCAATCACTATAATCAATAGAAGTTGGCACCAGAGATAAAGTCTGCTTGCCATCACAGCACCAGGGTGAGAGTGCAGAGAGATCTGGAGTAGTCATGTAACACACAGAGAAGATCCAGTAGAAACTTTGCTAATGGAGAGAGGATACCACACCAAATCACAACAGATTTGTAACAGTAGCTTGCAAATTCAAGTTGAAGCTGAATCAGATAATGTGAAGCAGCTACCTTTCTTTTCTAAGCCTGTTCTAAACATGAATAAAAATCCAGCTAAACCCTCAGTGATGTAATAAACTCTGTGGTTCTTTAAAGATGGCACTAATGTCTTTGATACAACTGAAGAACCAAAGGGCTCAATTAGGGATATGTTGACTTTTATTTGAAAAATGATTCACTGGTAAAGAAAACTTCCCCTAGCAGGAGGGGAAGGTTTCAAGATCCGCTGCATTCTCACCACCTGCCCTCCAATTTTGCTGCTTCCTGCTGAGTTTACTCAAACTACATTCCCAACTGTTCCTAGAAACTAACTGGTAGAACAGTGGAGAAATAGGAATGGAAGTAGATTTGCAAGTGACAGAAAGTTTTTCAAAGATAAGATCTAAACTGCCTGACACAGCTACCACTGAGTAGATATTGCCTAGAATGGGAGGCAACATGTTGCTGTCCATGGGAGACTCAAGGCCACAGCTATGTTATTCAGTCAGTTTAATCCATGAAGAAGCTTATTTCCCCCCTTAGAGATGTGCAACTTCATTACAAAGGCACATACCCCATTCTTTAAAAGAAGGCATCCTACTTAGGATATATCAGCTTAAAACTAATAAACTAAGAGCAGAAAAGAGCAATCAAGACACACTGTTTTTAATCAAACACATTCTGTTTACCATGTAGCAGGTACTCATCTAAGCTTTTTAATTGATATTCACATCTGTTTTGTTCACAATAATCCCATAGGGTTGATAATACTATTTCTGCCAACTTACATAAATTTATAACAAATTGAAGACACAGAGAGGTCAAGGAAAGGTAGTATGTAAAAATCTGGTTCCAAGGCCTCACTGGTGGCGCACCAGATTAAGTCTCAGCACTATGAAACTATCCACAGCCACTGCAGCACAAGTTCCATCTTGTGAGGGAGCTTCCCACATGGCGCAGCAGACCTCTCCTGTCTCACCCGCTGCTCCCCTCAGCCGTGTACTTCAGTAGATCTTCCTGTTCTGCTTCCCACTCTGTCTCTGGTGAATCCTCTCACTACCCCCCACCCCTGCCCCACACCTCTAGCCTATACCCCAGTTCTTGTATGCATAAATAAATAAATCTTAAAAAAAAAAAAAAACACCTCGTTCCAGAGTCTGTGCTTATAACCACTACAACTACACACAGAATGAATAGAGGGTAGTAAAGCTTACTGAGCACTAGTGTGCAGCATCATGACAGCTAGGTGCTTTGCATGTGGTATCTCACTGATTCCTCTAAGTACCATTTGACATGAGTTTAATCTTCCCCTTTGAGAGATGAAAATATTGAGGCTCAGTGAGGTTAAGTAACTTCTTTAAGGTTACACAATAGAAAGACTGCAAAATACCACCAGAGTGCAAAGTATGTAGCAGGCACTCTGATATGCATTATCTCTTTAATCTTCTCAACAGCCCTATAACAAAGGTATAGTTTATCCCCATTTGACAGTTAAGGAAAATCAGACTTGGAGAGATGTTTGGTAGTTTAATTAGAGTCAAGTTAGTAAGGAAAAAAAAAATCAAACTCAGACCTGTTTAAGTACCAAACTTAAGTTTCCCCCCTCTGATGCTGCTATAAATAAAACTTTGTAAAGCTATAATATGCACAGCATTACTGGGGGTGCAAAGATGATTCAGTTTTATTCAAAAAGTTTATAGTACACTGAGAGAGAAGGAAAGCTATAGAAATCACCACAACATCCATATGTCTTTTTATCAACTATTCAGTGAGGTCCTACTATGGAGCACTATGGATAGAGCAGTGAAACAATCAGATAAAAATCTTTGCTCTCCTGATCTTACAATCCAGGAGCGACAATACACAAGATGAATAAGTAAAAGATACAATAGATACAACAGTAATAAGGGCTACACACAGGTAAATAAGTAAAAGATACTACACACACACACACACACACACACACACACACACACATAATATTAATAAGTGCTAGGAAAATAAAAATGCAGGATGATTAGAAAAGAGGCTAAACTGCAGCCTGGGAAGACAATGACTCTACTAGCTCTTTGCTAGATAGCCAGACAAGTAGCATGTCTCCTAAACCATAACAGCCAAAACTGCCCCCTTATCTTTACATACATGCCTTAGGGTCACTGGCCCCCTGAGAACCATGAATAAATCATATTTCTTCACTTTTCCTTCAAGCCTCCTATAATTTGTCCTCTATTAGAACACGTTTTCCAACATTCTCCCTTGGCTTCAATGATACTGCACATCATGCTTCTCTTTTCCTACCTCCCTACCAGTATTTGGTCCCCTTCTCACGATGACTAAGCCAAAATAAAAATACAAACTAAAGCAAAAAGCCTATGGGCATTACTTGAACATTCCTGCTTTTGACACCTTTTTTTCTTCCCAACAAAACCCCTCTTTGCAGATCTTATCTGCTAATGCAATTCCACTGATCATGTGTATATACATGAAATACAAATTTTCTGGAACCCAACTTCCAACCTCTCATGGACATCTCTCCCTAGACGTGTCCAAAATTGAATTCACCTTTATAAAGAACCTGCTATTCTATACTGTTACTTCTCATTTTCTGTCCCCCAAAATTTTCTTCAACTCTTCCTGTAAGTCTTCACACCCAATCAATTTCTAAGACGTGAGCTTCAACTTTTACAGTTTCTTCTGACCACATCACCCTCTTTCCAATCTCTCTGCAATTACTAGGATTTACTCATCTCTTTAGTAGGCTTCCCCCAGGAACTTTATCCCAAGTCAGGTTTCCTCCTTGTACTCAACTTATCCTAGTATCAAATTCTTGGTGCTACAATTCCCTCATGCTCAACATGGGGATGGAAATAACCAGATGGCAGTACTGATTTGAGGATTAAATACTGTAATTATAATAACCATCTATCCTATTTCTTATACTGTAAGAGCTCAGTAAGTATCAGTTCTCTTTCTTTGGCTCTTAATCTCACTCTCTGTGAAATCAAATAGGGATTGGGCATTGAGGGACTTATACAACCTATCTAGTATTCCAGGTTTGTCCATGAAATACTCTCCCCCTCAGCTATGTAGTCTGAGTCCTGACAAAAGTGGAGCACACAGTATACTCAGACTGGGCCTAGTACTTTTCATGCAGACGTATCATCGCTCATGTATTCCATTCCTTCCATTCTATGCTTATCTAAATCTCACTGATCCTCTAAATTTATTATCTCAATAGCCACTTCCTCCTGAAGTCTTCAATAAGCAGTTCTTCCACGTGAGATGCTTTCCTTAATAAACAGAAACCATAAAACTGCTATGACAGCACATTTTTGTCGACCTATCAATATTTACAGATCACTTTATATGTGCCAGGGCATGCATCAAGAAGTGAAAACACAAATGTGGAAAATGACAGTATTTTTCTTATATCTTGGCTATTATGTATGGACTTATTTTACTCCAAGTATATTATAAACTTAAAAGTGGCCCAGCACTATGATTATAAGCTCTTTGATGTCTGAGTCTGTGTTTTATTCTTCTTTGTGTTCTCCCTAGCACTTGCTATTACACCTTTATACATAACACAAACTTAAATTATTAAATTTGATGGGAATCAAAATAATTGCTCTATTTCAATAGTATTTGACTCGAGACTTTTCAAAAGTTTCATAACAAAATATTAACTATTACTAAAACACAAGTGAGATAAATTACTATTATTTGTAAAATTTTAGATGCAGGCATAAATATTTAGATTTAGACATAACTTTTCTACTCTGATTTAAACATAAAACTAGGAATACAATTTAGTGGCTAAGACAATGATGCCCAAACCAGAGTCTAAAAAATATGGCAAAGCAGTAGATAAATAAGAATACAAAGCACTCAATAAAACCCTCAATCCTTATACTAACTTTTCACAAATTTTATATTTTGTTATTGAGGGAAGATGCCCCATGCAAAAGTCTTATGATTGATACTCACTGTGCCACATGTAAATGAGAAATTAAAATGACTGAATAGAGAAAAAATTCACTGCACTGGGCCCCTGATTCAGGTGTTAAACACATGACTTATTAGTCAGAAGGATAAGACAAATATAAAGTGTGAAGAAAATCTGACAGAAGGCAAACACTAACTCAGCCCTGTGCATTAACACCTCTATCAAGAAATACAGCTAGAACCACAGCCCTCTTTAACAAACTTATCTAAAACAAAGTCAAATTAGGGCAATTACCCAACAGGTCAGATATTGTCAATATATGAATATATGCTCAGAGAGTGAAAATAAACTTTAGCATTTCAAAATTATTATTTTTGACCCTGATACTTCGAAATAAGTTTTAATTTTCTATCAACAGAGTGGAGTTTAATGAGGATTAATGACCTATCTATGTTTGATGCTAAGCTAGGCACCATACCTAAAAAGAACAATGAAAATAAATCAATACTTTAAATCCTCAACTTCCAGTGTTAAGTATCACAAGCACAATTATACACTCATCTGAAAAAAAAGTATAATAGAATAGCAGCTATCTCCCACTTTTAACATATTAAAAAACTGCTAATGTGTTTTCCTTAAAAACAAAGAATATTCATTTATTTTGATAGGAAATCTAATTTCTTAGAAAACAGAAGATTAAATACATTAGCTAAAAAAATGATTAGCTACTAAAAATATTTACAAAGATTTTACCAAAAAGAGAATAATCACTGTAATTATTAAAACAAGTAAAAAAAGAATTGGTAAATGAACAAAGCAGACATTTTACTGGAGAAGCCACACTAACTGGAGTCCTATGATAAGTTCTGGTGAAGATAAAACAGCATGTTACATGAAAGTCGAATCTTCAAAGCTAAGTCCCTCTCTTGCTTACATGACAATGCTTTAACAGAAAAGATGAAGAAATGACAAAATCACACATGTTTTAGCAGAGAAGAAAAAGGATATGATATGGTACATAGTGAATATGATGACAAAATAGTGCAAAGTTAATCTTCAGTCTTTTAGCAAAACATGAAAATTTAAATAAAAAAGTACATATAAGATATTACAATATAGTTATAATAAAAAATTAGCAAGCACCTTATTCTTTAATACCTTCTAAGAACCAAAGCTTCAAATTAATTATTAAGAACAGCCTTTAAAAAAAAGAATAGCTAAAATTACTGAAGGCTTGTGTTAACTAAGTCTATATTTAAGCACTTTACATACATTATCTCATTTAATAATAAGCTTATGAAGCAGATATTTCTATTAATATTGTCCACACTTTATAGTAGGGGTCAGAGCTTGGATTCACATTCAGAATCTGACTTGCTTTTTAAACTACTATAGTAATATATACTGTGTTAGCCCATACATATATTAACACATGGTTCTTTAACCATACAATCATACACATACTGTATTTACTTTCATGTAAATTTAATGATCAAGTACATACAAGATAACTAACATGTCCAATCCTCTCATGATACGGGAGTAATCATGGATTGCTCAAATATATATGCATAAAAGTACTCTAACATGGAGAGAAGGGAAGAGACAAGCAGTTATAATAGATTCTTGGCAAGGGAAAAAGAAATCAGGGTTACTCTTATTGCAATTTCTTGAATCCTAGTCCAGAGAGGTGCACAGGCAGGATGCTGTAAGTGGGGTACATCAGCAAGATTGCCCGTGTTGTTAGGCAAACCATGATCAATCAGCTGCATATATGACTTTTAATAGGATTATAGACGCCTGGGAGGAAAGGACAAGATACAAGTGTTACTCAGCTAAAAGACAGTTGGTTGTAAATGTGGGGAGAGGGAAGGCATGAGAAGGCTTCCTTAATTATAATTTTGATGCAAAAGAGACTGAATTTTTTTTTTCATCTTTATGGAAGTGAAGTAGTGAGCGAGCAGAATACTCATTCTCAGGTAAACAGAATGAACATTTTTAAGAAAGAGCCATAGTTATATCTTTTATTTTTCAGAGCACTATTTAGGGTAGATCTACATTTTCTACCACTAGTTTTAACACTTTCCTTTCATTTCAAAAATTAAGCATTAAACCTTTCTTTTTAAATTACGTTTGTCAACTACATATGAATTCACCAAAATTAGCTAAAGGTCTGAACCTGCTTTACAATTTATTGAAAGAAATAGAAAGATCCATATACAAGTGTACACAGAAGTCATAGTAAACTTTTCTAACAAGCAAAATGTTGTATACTCACATTCTTGATAGAATAAGGGCATAGTGTACATTGTTACCTCAAAATAGTTATAGTCATAAAAGGCTTTTCACTATCAAATACTATTTTCCTATTGAATCATGTAACACTAGGGAAATATACTTCCATGAAAATGAAAGAAAAATCACATTGAAGAGCTGAGCTAGAAATCTGGGGAGATCTGACCACAAATCTAAAACGTGTATGTTCCAACAAGGATCTGCCAACCATCAGATGACTGCCACTAGTTTTAGCCTATCGCTTCTGAAAATCAAAAGCAATCAAAAATGATCAGCACATGGCAGGAGAACTACAAACACCTCATTCACAGACTCCTCTCTATTTTGGACAACTTTAAACTCACCCAGCAGGGCAATAAAAACATAAATTATGATAATCCCATCATCCTCTAACAAACTCCATTAGAATCAGAACTGCATTACTAGGACGTAGAAATTATATTTTAAAATTCACTATGAGAAAATTAATATTTCATTGATGTATGATATATATCTGAAGCTAACTGTTTAGCTATTTTTCAGGTAATGTTAAGTGCCAACATAGCTGCAACGCTTACCAAAGCATCCCTAATTTAGGTTCAACTAAACATTCAGACTCACAACACTATCACAAGCAACATCTGCTACTAGTCTCCGAAGATGCAGGCAGGAACAGCTCCACAGTGGGGGAGCATTAGGCACTATTCCACTCTGGAAGCGCTTCCACCTGACTTTGCATCCCTTCAGCTCAGGCCACAGGGGATGGGTACAGGAGTTGTTCCTGTAAATGTTTCCTGCTCCAGAGAAACCAGTATCTTTTCTAACAAGTTCACAGGCAAAATTTCCAAATTCCACAACAAAGGGAGTGCTCATTGGTAAGTCACTGTACCAAGGGAAGTTCTACAGTGAGGTATCTGTATTCCATTTATTCTCCTATTTAAGATGCAACCAGGAGTTATTTTTTACCACTTCTCACTTTGTTCTCACCCATCATCCTCACCCTCTGGTAGCCTCAATTCTACAGAGTTCTAAGGTTTGTTGTGTGTTGTTGGTTTTACCTGACCCTGTTTTTGTGTCTTTATTTATTTATTTATTTATTTATTTTTAAAGATTTATTTATTTATACATACAAGTTGGGGTACAGGCCAGAGGCGTGGGGTGGCGAGAGGGTTCACCAGAGACAGAGCGGGGAGCAGAACAGGCAGATCAGAAATACACTGCTGAGGGGAGCAGCCAGCGAGGCAGGAGAGGTCTGCCGCGCCATGTGGGCCTCTCCCTGGCTGGGCGTCGAACTCACATCGAGTGCCCTGCCGACAGCTCCACAGCGCAGCGCTCAACCACTGCGTCACCGGGGAGGCCCTGTTTTTGTTTCTTTATATTCCACATAAGTGACACAGTCCTGTATTTGCCTTTCTCTTTCCGACTTACTTCACTTAACATAATTGCCTCCACTTCCATCCATGTTGTCTCAAATGGCAAAGTCTATCTTGTCTAATAGCTGAGTTGTATTCCACTGTATATACCACATGGCCTCAAAGTCTGTTTCAAAGCTGTATTTCTAACAGTACCTTCTACCACTCCCTAGACAAAGGGCACTGCTAGTCAAACTGCTCTATTTGAAGTCCAGTATAGGCTGGACTACACTTCCCTCTTCTTCTTTTTCAACTTGTGGCAGTTGCCTGGAACATCACTTGTCCAACGCCATTTCTCTCCAGGTATCCAAATCTTAGTCATTTTCCAAGATTTTTTTTTTAAAGATTTATTTTTTATTTATACATACAAGTTGGGGCACAGGCCAGAGGCGCGGGGTGGCGAGAGGGCCCACCAGAGACAGAGCGGTGGAGCAGAACAGGCAGACCAGAAATACACTGCTGAGGGGAGCAGCGGGCGAGGCTGGAGAGGTCTGCCGTGCCATGTGGGATTCTCCCCGGCCGGGCGTCGAACTCGCGTCGCCGCTGCCAACAGCTCCACAGCTCAGCGCTTAACCGCTGCGCCACCGGGGAGGCCCCATTTTCCAAGATTTTGCCACAAGTCTTATCTCCTCCACAAATTTTCCCTAATCCATTTGCTCAAATCTGGATTCATTCATAAATTCACAGTCACTGGAACCAGTAGGCATGGGGCACAGTTCTGAGTACACTTACAAAATGCTTATGTTTATGTGTTTCTGAACTTCAACTACACTATAAGCTTCTTAAAGGGAAGGGGGTTTCATTTTACCCCACAGAGCAACTAACAGAATACCTAGAAGTAGTCAGGGCTTAACAAATATTTTCTGGTTTAACAATTCTGAAACAGTATGTTATATTATCTTTCTTTTAAGGCTTATCCTTGGAATTTTGAATAACTGCAACATATTCTTGTTAAAGAATACAACATAACAAAATAAAGCCAAGACTTAACTAAGATGTAAAAACCTACAGTTAAAGTGACATCTATAATGGACTTGGAGTCAGAAGGTCTGTTTGAACTTAGGCTCCACTATTTACTACTTCCAGCTGTACAATTTTCTCTCATTAATCTCCATAAAATGACAATATTCACACATATCTGAGAAGATTTTTCATGACTGTAATGAGGAATAAGTAAATTAGGACCAGGCCAATGTTAAATTGTGCCAGAAGAGTGTATGGTACTCATCCATTGTCCAACAGGTATTTATTGGTTTAGTTTCAGAACATACACCACCAGTATCCTCACTTCCCAAAAGAAGAGCTTCTGAAGAGAGCCATTGTCTTTCTATTGATATTAGGTGAATAGGGATGATATCTTTCACTAATACATGAAAGGAGGGTCTACAAAAAGTCAATTAAAATGTTTTAATTACAAGCTAAATAATAATCTTTTAAGGCCATAAGATTTATCCTATTTTTAAAATGTCTTAATCATTCTATTTATAACAAAAATATGAACAGCAGGCATTTATAGTACTGCTAAAACATCAATGAATGTGCTGTTTGGAAAAGAACACAAAAATTACAAAATTATTCTTTAGAATAAATATGATCTTAACTTTTTATTTCCTTTACATAAAATCATTTTATACTTGACTTCCTCTTTGAAGTAGGCCACATGAGAATTCATTAATGATTGACTAGCTAGTCTACCTGGTTTTCCAGAAGAGTTATTACTTCTGTAGAAATCCCTGCTGCTCCTGCTACACAGAGCTGCCCATATGAGAAGCAGCTACTCCTCAAATCAATTTGTACAACTTGGAGTCTACCCTTGTGGCATTCATGTGGAGCTCCCTCTTCAAACCACTGTCCGAGCACGGCTCTCATTTTCATGATGGACAAGGAAGGACAAGTCCAACACTCCCATTGAGTAGTGACACTGATCATTCACTGTCCCTCCATTTCAACTTGGGAAGCTCACTGAGAATTCATAGTTAAGCTAATTTCCAGGAGACCATGTGGCCTATAATCTCCCCTCTACATTTAATGATATTCAATCTGGTCATTTTTACATGATGTGGCAACAGACAGAAATGTGTGCATTTACCATTTAGTTTTCAGGCAAAATATTACATTAAGCACAGTTTTTCCCTTTATCTTTTCTTCTCAAGTCACATTTTCTATACCACAATGCAAAATCTAGCTAACTACTATCTACTATTTAAGTTTATGGGTTCTCACATCAGATTAGTTCAAATCCTTGCTGTACTGGTTACTAGGTGTGTTACCTTAGAAAAAGTATTTCACTTCTCCAAGCCACAAGTTTCTCTTCTATGAAAAAGTAACTACCACATCACTAGGGTTGAGTATTAAATGTGTTCATGCAAGTGAAACAGAAATTACCAGATATGAATTCCATATAGGCTGTTAACACCACTTACTGGAGAAATAAGCTGTATGTATAGTTTCAGTGCTTAGTAAGGCTGACCAAGTGTTTTCTTGGTAGGTATGCTGTCTTAACTTAAAAGCTATAAATACAACATCATCAGTTATATGCTCAGTTATCCATAAAGATAAATATATAAAATTTTGTATTTCTTGGGTTTACTACTTTTTAAGGAAAAATGCTCACTAGAAAAACTGTGGGAAATAGGGACAAGTAAAAGAAAGAGAGAAACACTCACATTTTGACTTGTTGAAGATATTATATAACACTGTAATTTATACTTTCAGAAATCTTTTGAATAAAACATTAAAAAAATTATTTGTATAAAACTGAAGATATGCTTATGCTGAAACTTTATATTTCAATCTAGGAGCTTAAGATTGTCTTAAGTTATCAGAGAGATTTTAAATTCATCCTCTCTCTTTCAGGAAACTCCCATTACTAATTTTGCCAGATATATATTTTGATATATCTCTTTGATTAACAGCAACCAGTAGAAATGTTTCATTTACAATTAGGGAAACACCATGGTTTGATATCATGAGCCACTGAAATGGAAGATGAGAAGCTAGATTCATGTCTGAACACAGACCCTAAGTAACTATACAACAGCCAGAAAAATGTTTAGTAACTATAGGTTTTAACTTGGAAGGCATTACATGATACCTAGGGCCTTTATAGCTTGAAAATAAAGATGCTAAGAAATATAGAAATAAAAATGATTACAATACTATAAACTGACATGAAAATAACTTACTACCATGGAACAGATGATTCTGACTGATGGAAATCATAGCCTAACACCTGGAATGAAGTTCAGTGCTGCCCAGACAGACAGTAAAGACAGGTTCTTTACTATAGAAATAAACTGTTTTCTTCAAAAGTAAAATAACAAAACATTCTGAGTTAGTCATTCCTGCCACTCTGGCTCCTCTACCCTTTTTGACAACAAAAAAAACAGAAATTAAATATTTGGGGTTGCTCTCACTGAAGAAACCTGCATTTACTTTTGTGGTGCAAAAGGAAATTTATGTTAAAATCTGCCCAATCAACAAACATTAATACTGTTTGTTCAAATAAGTGCTTGCATAATTGATAAAAAATGAACATCATATAAAATCAAGCTTGAATTCACTTATTTTGAAAACATATCTATAAGCAATTAGTTTAAAAATAAAGAAAAAGACAACAATGATGAATTACCTACCTTGTATTTATTTAAAATAGAGCACTGCTTTGTAGGATTTTTCAAAACAGCTTAAATTAGCAACTAAAAAGCTACGAATGCATTTTGGAATGCTAATTTTGTTTGTAATATGCAGTAAAAAGAAAAATATATGTTGAGACTATATCTTGGCCCATTTTGAAAAAGTAACAGGCATATGCTTTTGAAAAATATTTTCTTAAAGCAAAGAGGAGTTCTCTCTTTGCCATCTTTCAAATAAACATTAACTTCTGGGCCTGATTATAAACAAAATTCAATATAGTAAATGACAGATTTATCATGTCAGTTTTTTAGTTAATAGAAAATTATAAAGTAAAAGAAATGGGGCAAAGTAAGCAAAGGAGTACTGTCAAGGAGACTGAGCTTATTAATATTAAATTTTTATATGTTTCAACTGACTGAATGTACCTGTAATTGGTACCCTGGTTGTAAATTTTAAATGCTATGCTTATGTGAGGATTGTGTAATAAGTAGTCATTATGTGCTTTCTTTTGTGCTCTCTAATGGGAAAACTGAGAAGCTCTTTCCCCTTTTTAAATTAAATGCTTTAATAAAGTAAGACTTTTAGGGGAACAAATACTCAACTTCTTAAGTTGTAAATTACTAAAAGCTGCTCTCACTAGTCTATGTAGAAACTATAGTGATTAAATGCTTTCCAGAGCTTACATATTAGTGCTCTCAACATCAAAAAGTAAAACCAGAATCATGTCAGCACCCTTTTCCTGCCATTCTGTAACAAAGCACAGTATGGCTGTCTGTACCACTACTGAGATGGACAGAAGTATTGCAGCAAGTAGAGTGAGCAAATGATTACTCCTTTTTATCACTCTGATCCCATGTACCAGTTTACGCAGTTTACACACACAGTTTCTACATATTAGACTAGCAGGCCTTTCCCTTGCTCCTGAGTCACAGTGCCCAATGAAGGAAAAAAACAGCCAAACCCTTCACTCCCCACAAAAAATACTTTCCATAGGAAAAGTTTTATAGAGATCAAGCAAATTGAATAAGGACATTGGAAAATCATAGGGATTCTGCACACATGCCTAATAACCAAGAAAAAGTAAATACATTAAAAACTACATACTTAGACCCAATAAATTACCTAGAACAATAAAGTTCTGACAATGCACTTTTTTTTTGTATTATAGAATGTGTTCAAATTGGCAGATCTACAGGCTCTCGAAAACATCAAGCTTTTTCTCTTTTCCCCACTTCTTTAACTATCCATAAACTTTCATCATAGTATTTTGCTACAGGTACAGACATGGCTAAAAAGCATTGATTCATCTTAGAAGGAGGGATGTTTACAGAAATAAAGCCAGATTCAGTCAAAGCAAAGCACATGCTTCAACATGAAAACCCTACCCCTTCCTCCAAAACATTCTTAGTAGTGTCTAACTTATCGTGAAGTCTCTTCTACTCCTGCCTTGATCTTTCTCTGTCATTTTTTGTTTATATTATCATGTGCTTTGACTTTGATGACAATCATTTTCAAAATCTAAGGGAATTTTTTTGACCATAGATTTAATAGAGCAGTCTGTTAACCGATTGTTCTAAAATCAGAGAATCCCTTTGCTATGCCTCCTCACATCTGTCACAAGAGTCAGATTACAAATCAACCCAAGAGAGGGGGATCAAGGGGTGTGTAAGTGAAGAAGGAACACAGGAAAAGGAAAAAAACAGTGGTTGGTGGTGAGGTCATCATTAGAAATGAAAATACAGCTTCTATTTTTTATTTGATATAATCACAGACAGGGACATCATATAAGAATCACATTAAGCTGTATGTTTAATGTATAAGATAAAGCACTTTGTAATTTTCTAAAGAGAAATTCTTTTGAAGTGATAAAATAATTTTTATTGTTCAATCTACAAAGATTTATTAAACACATTAATATGCTGAATGAAGAAAACAATTATTTAATGCCCAGTTTTTTAGTTATTTTTAATGCCATCAGAAATAAAAGTGAAATACCTTAATTACAAACCAACTTATATACTGTATATAGCTATTTAAGCATTTTACTAGGGAAAAAAAACCTTAATACTTTGATATTTTGAAAGCTGACTTGTGAATTGCTTTTAATAGGCGTATGTATCAATAAAGGTCATAGCAATGTACAAAAAAATTAATCGGTACTATTTATGTATTCCCAAATGTACCTCTAACTTTTCAAGTGATAGTAGCAAACACCTCAAAATATGTTAAGAGTCTGGTTATAACTTAAAATTTTTTGGCAAAATTTATGTTAAGGACACATTTCACTAAAGCAACAACAAAAAACTCCTAAAACACTGAATTTTTTTTTTTTTTTTGTTAAATGTGCTTGATGGTTCTCTAATATTTACAAGCACCAGAAAGCAATTCAGATCCAGCTTTACCCTCCTAAAGATTGACGTTTCCAAGGTGTACAGAGTGTAATCTGATCATAATTGCTGTGAAGGGTGAGAGCTGACTACATGCTAAACCTTACCATCTGTAGGAGCTTTAAAAAGCTCTAGTTTTAGGGTATTTTTTTTGAAGTAGGGTCAAAAGTTTACAGTACTTTTTTTTACTCATTACCAATTGCAAAATTATTTTACTTTATGTCATCTTTTAACAATTCTCTGAACAATTTGGGTATCGTGCAGTCATAAAATTGCACATGAGCTCTATCTCCAAATTCATTACAGATACAGTCTTTAATGGCTAAGCAAATAATATTTATTTCCATATTTAGCAAAAGGATTGAATTTTCTCCAAAATAATTCCCCTGAAGACACCACTCTTAAAATAGAGCAGCTATTCTAACTTTAAGATTCTTTTACAAAACCACGGATGGCTTGTAAGCCCCAAATCACAGAATGTGAAATTAAAAAGGATTCATACTGGGGTCCTCAATTTCCTTTTTACTAAGAGAACTCTACTTAATTATGTAAGATGCTCACTAACCCAAACTCAGTTAATCTCTAATATTCACAATAGAAAACTCTGATGCACCATGTCCCACAAATGGAATTCAGGACAAGAGAACTGTCACAGAGCATTAGATGAAACAATTTATATTACAATTAAATGCAGTTAAAGGTCTGTGTATAAAAAGTCCATATATATCTATTGAAATGGCCATCCTACCCAGCCAGTAGGTTGATCTGTAGTTATGATGATTTTAAATTAACAACTCAAAAGTAAGTACAAATATGCTATTTTCTAAAATTCTTTCATTTCTACAGTTTTACTTCACTCATTTACAGTTATCAAACGTTACTTGTCAAACTCTATCTTTAACTACTCACAGATTTCCAGTAAATTGAAAGCATTTAGCAAGCTGGACATAGTCCTTGAAGAGAAATGAGAAGCACTAGCCTATTAGTGCAGCTTAACGAATAAAAAAATTCTACACCTAAAAATACTATATAAATCATGCAAATTGGAATCTTATTTTCTATAAGCAAGGAGAACTTAATATTTTAAAGAACCATCTGAGTCTTTTTTTTAAATGAATAAGGTGACAGTACAAATGGTCAACTCCTACTTTAAGTATTTTATATGTAGGAACCTGAAATAATAAAATGAGTTAGAATCTAAGTAATACTTACCTAATTTTAAAAACAAAATGAAAAACCCAGTTAAGAGAAACAAGCAAAGAAAATATGACAGAAAATTTTCAAATTAATGTTTCTAATTAATTAGCAAGGGCTTTCACATACACTTAAAAGCAAATTTTTTTCTTCCTGATTAATTAGAACATCAACACAAAGAACTAGTCTTTAATTGGCAATTCTTTCAGAGAACTAGGATGGAACAGATGTGACAAACATCAGAATACATGTTCTACAATGGAAAAAACCACAACAAAATACTGTGTCATAAATACATACAACTATACATGTGTTCATGCATACACACATCCATACATCTATGCTTAAATAAGAACGCTTTTGAATACTCTAAAGGCTGTGTGGCTGATGGTATGGCAGAAATATTTTGGCCAGAACATAAGCTTACTCTGCTCAAAATAACACTAAGTTGTGCACAGAGTTTTTTGCCAACTTTGATAGGTAAAACTGACTGAAAAGATCTGAAAATATACAGAATTGCTCCTCTTGCTATGAATGATTCCCCAATTACCAAAGACATATTTCAGTGTTTGCCATTAAGTTAAATAGGAAAATTTTACTCAGAGAATACCAGGAATAAAACTAATGTGAAATGGCTATGTCTAAATTAAATAAACAGAAAAAGTTTAAGATAGAAATTTGGGGAAGGACGCATAATAACACTGCAATTAAAAAAGATAAGGAAAAGAAATTCTCAGGAACCTTTGAAAAATCTTCTAGCTTCTACAATGAGGGGCTTACTCTTTGAGGGAGTACAGAATAACATTAAAGGAGAGCAAAACTGACAGAATTTAAGAAGCAAAGTTAGAAATACTGCAACAAAGATTATTCAGCGTTAAATTTTAAATGAAACAATCTCATAGCAATTATCTGAAGTTCTGATACATATAACTTTAAAAATACAGGTATCATTCACACAGCAGCAATTCAATACCATACGATTTCACTCATGTGGTATACAGAGAAAACAGATGAACTAAATAAAATAAAAATAAACTTTTGGACTATAAGACCAATTAATGGATACCAGAAGGGAAGGGAAAAGGGGGTTGGGTAGTTCACGGAAAGGAAAGACAACAGTATGGTTAAGGATAGATCTGGACTTTTAGCGGTAAAGTTAATGTAGTATATATACATGTTGATCCCAACAATGCATACCTGAAACTTATATGTTATAAAATTCAATGTTACATCAATAAAAAACATTGATTTTTTATTCTTTACTAACCACTAAAATTTTTTTTTTTAGATTTTATTTATTTATGCATACAAGCTGGGGTACAGGCCAGAGACGTGAGGTGGCGAGAGGGTTCACCAGAGACAGAGTGGGGAGCAGCACAGGTAGATCAAAGGAAATACACTGCTGAGGGGAGCAGCGGGTGAGGCAGGAGAGGTCTGCCGCACCATGTGGGAATCTCCCTGGCCCGGCTTCGAACTCGTGTCGCTGTTGCCGCAACTCCACAGTGCAGTGCTTAACCGCTGCGCAACCAGGGAGGCCCCTAACCACTAAAAATTTTACCTTATATTTTGCTGACTTATTTTACCAGTAAAATAATTTTGGAATCAGTAACAAAAAATGATGATAAAATACAAAGGTATGAAAGCCAAATTTTTTTATGTTTTCTTTTTTTTTTCTTGAGACAAATGATATGACTTTTTTTGTTGTTGTTATTTTTATTTATGTCTTTTACATTGCTGTGTATTCCCCGTAGGTTTCCCACCACCAATTCACCCATGAACCGTGTTTTCTAAAAACAATTTCTAAGATTCTTTTCAAGAAGAACTTAAGCAATTTCTCCACTTTCTGTTTTTGTTTTGCTTTTCACTTTTTCTCCAATCCCAATTATGGGCATACTCTAATTTCCCATTTTTTAAGCAGAAAAGTTTGTTTTTCTTGATTGGTTCAGAGATCATAGAAAACAAACTGAAACAAAAGGTTGAAAATGGTTTGCAAAATATTTTTGCAATTACGTATAAATGACAGAAGTCATCTAAGAGTTAGGTGATTTTCAACTGTCTAACTCTTCTGAAACCCTACAGATTTTCCCTTACAGCATGCTTTCTTTCTTTTGATATCATGCTGCATTTTGCTCTACATCTATTACATCAACATCATCACATCTTGCTTTTTCTGCTGTTCCAAATAATCATCTTTTTTTCCTCTTCTTAAAAAATTAAGGTCATAAATTGTTTATTGGTTCTTCTATGTACATGTGCAATACACTCAATTTTTCAGTCAAATGAAATTGAATCTGAAGTTTTTAAAAAAGACCCTACATTTAAAAATACAATCTTTCTAAAAATATATTTTTTGTCTTCTTAAATAATGTTCTTTGGAAACATGACTCGTAGTTACAAGGGTTAAACAGCTGAATGTAGATATTTTATTACTATATGAATGTTCCACAAATACTATTTTCAAGTCAGATCTATAAGCTATCAATATTTTACATGGATTTGGTAATCATCAGTATTCTCAATATCATTTCTTTTTTATGACTACATCAACTTTTAATCCATTCTCCTATTGTTAAACATTTAGGTTTTTTCCATTTTTTGCTATTTCCTCTCTGTCATTTCCATAACCCTAATTCTACCACTGGTGGTATTTTCTAGATAAACTGAGTGTATCCCTATATTAAAGTTTTTTATAACACCTTTATTGAGATACTCGTATGTCACAGTCACTTATTTAAAGTGAATAATGTTTTTTTTAGCATATTCACAGACTTGTATTATCAACACCATAATCAACTTTAGAACATTTTTATCACTCTAAAATGAAATCCCATATCCATTAGCAGACTCTCCCATTTCCCCCTGCTCCTAAGCCAGCCCCTGGAAACCACTAATCTACTTTTACCTCTAAAGAGCTTGTCATTTCATAAGATGAAATCATACAAATACATGATCTATTATCACTGGTTTCTTTCACTAATGTATTTTCAAAGTTAATCCAGTTTATAAAATGTATAGGAACTTCCTTTTTTGGCCAAATAATATTCTACAGTACATATATACCACACAATACTGGGCTGTCAAAAAAGTCATGAAACATTTTGCATAGAAAACAGAAAAAATACTTCATTACTTTTCCGACAACATAATATTTTTCATCAACTGAGACATTTGAATTATATTCACATTATTTTGACTATTCTGAATAATGCAACTATGAATAGTCCCATGTTCACATTTTTGTCAATATAGAAAATCCATTAATACGTTTTTGCTAATGGGATAACATAATCACAGGGAGTACGAACATCCAAGGGGACAAAATCAGGACTTTGTAGGACCTGGAATGGTTCTTCCCTCACTGAACACTGAATATACTATATTCCTACTGACTTGCTCCAAATATGGCTCAAATGTCTATCTCCATCACTTCTGCCAATACCTCAAGCCATGATTTCACCTGGACTACTTCACTAGCCTAACTGTATCTGAATCTCCATTCTCTGTAGTCCATTTGCTCCTGAGTAGAGTATCCATTCTAAGATACATCCCATCATTTCATTTCCCAATATCAAATCTTTCAATGGATTCCTATGGAATGCAAAACTAAACTAAAATTGCCTTAGTATGTATAAGATTTGCTAAGATCTGGCCCTTAATCTCTACAATCCTGATCTCTGACTACTCCTGTTTCATGTATAAGGAACTATTTCAGTTAATTACTCTCTCTCACATAGGGCCTTTGTACACACAGCCATCTCTGCCTGGAACTACAACCCTTTCCCCTGTGGGTGCTTCCCTCAGCCACAGAACTATCATACTTTACCTTTTTATATGTCATCCTCTCAATGATAATAAAAACGCCAAGTGAGCAAAATTTGTTTTTCCTCAAACTAGTGGATCCAATACTATGATGGCATAGAGTAGATTCTCAACACATTACTTGTAACTTTAATTAAAGAATGCTATTTATTAGCAAACCAGAGTAATTCTGGTGAGGTTAAAACTTTCCTAAGTCCTGGGTTTGAAGAAATACAAAATACAAGCTTTAACTGACTACCTCACAACAATAAAGGTAAGCAGCCTTTCAGAGATAGGTCATAGGGCCTCTAACGGGACCAACATCCACCTGAAATCAACTTGGGCAAGTTATTTCTTTTTCCTCCACTTATAATGTCAGATTCTGAATGATGACATAGAGAAATTCATTTTGACTCTTAATTAACCTGAAAAATCATGTGTGACAATTTTAAATGCGTCATTCTGGTATTACAAATAAATGGTTTTGCTTTGAGGGTCAAGGAAAAAAGATGATGCTGTTTAAGTCATGTCGCTAAAAGCAGCCACTCTCAGATATCTGTGGCAAAATTTTGTCTTTTGACTACATCTCTGTTAAGCCTTTTCTCGATTTCACGGATGAATGTGTTCAGTAAAGAAAAAACTAGCAGGTCGGGAGTCAACACGAAGCTGGGTGAGGGGGACGGGTTCTGAGTGTTCTGAGCGCCTAGCCCTGCTTGGGGGGGGGGGGTGTGTCTTTCTGCATGTTTGTTAAAGTAAACATTCAGTTTTAAGTGAGAACACACAGAGGGAGTAATTTTATTTTTAAAACCAGGACAGTGATGGTGAACTCTAGGTGATTTGATGGTGGGTATAGTGTGGTAACACCTGAAGAGAGATATCCTGTACTTCTAAAACACAAGCAACATTGTAAACCAATGATAACAAAAAAAAAAAAAAGAAAAGAAAAGAAAGAAAGAAAAGAAAAGAAGGAAAGAAAGAAAATAAAAAAAATCTAGAACACTGGGATTATGCTGGATAATCACTGCACTTCAGAGGTGCATCCTGTCACTTGGGTTTAATATTATACCTGATCCACTACTATTCACTTGGCACTATTATGATTGGTTTTGAAAGAACCATGGAATTTATAAGAGGCACATTTTACCAGTAGGGAAAAAAAAAATCACTAACATGGGAATTGTGGAATGAATTGCATACAATTAAATTAGTAGTAAGATGGGATACATGGTAGACTCACTCATCGCCCATGTAGTCCTATTTTGGACAGATGTTTTTGTAGTAGTTGATATATGCTCAATAATATGCCTTTATTCTTTAAAATCAAATTGTATGCATCTATAGTTGGATATGATGAACTTCCATTAGCATGAACCCCATACTGAGATGCTGAATTTTTTCCTTTACATAGCTGTTAACAGAATCTCCTGAAAGGAAGTTTAAAAAATAAACACTTAATATTTTCTTAGGGTTCGTAGACATTTTGTATTATTCCCCAACTTTTATGAAATTTCATTTTTTATTATCAAATATTCAGAATGATAGTCCTTAAGATCTTAACTAGAGAAAGACAAAATGAGTATTTGAGGGCCATATTTCCTAAAATAGGAGTTTATGGCCATACTTTTGGGGCTTTGAATAATAAATAATGAACCAAACTTGGAGGTGGAAGTGGGAACCTGTCATCTCATGAATATTTTTGATTAATGGTGGCTTTGTTGTATCATCTTAAATTTGGAGGCACAAAACCCAAAATTCTAAAGCTTAATGCTTTTTTATTATAGATGGTGAGTAGCTATCAAACATTCTCCCTCTGTGCAAGCTCTGTAGTGCGAAACTTTAGCCATGGGCTGCTTGTTTGGTATAAAGGCAAAGCACTGGGGGCAGAGAGCTGCATTTCTTTTTTCTGGGAAGTTTTGGATTTTGTTTAATGCTGTTACTTTGGCTGCCACCATCCAAGAAAACCCAATGGGGCAATGAATCTCCTAGTTTAGAGGCTTTTCTGGGAACACTCCCTAGCCACTTGTAGTTAATCTTTGCCCTTGATCTACTACAGGCCACAAGCATAATATTTTCTGTATTACCAGCTGTTTACGTTCCCTACAGAAATGATTTTCATACCTGAATTTCTAATAGATCTTTTCCTAAACTTTAATGACTGGCTCATGTTGCTTAGTTAGCATCTTCTAAGATGCTTCCATAGCCAGCATGTCTGATACATTTGCCACTCCTCCCCACCCCTTACTCCCCAACACATGTTAAGTGTATGTCACATTCTTTCCACACAGCCCACACCAGCCTCCCATGCTTCATAGTCCCATGTGTAGTGGACAGTCACCAATGGTGTTATCTAAACCATTCTTGAGAAAAGCGAGCCTGTACGTGATAGAGTTCTGTGAGGAATCACTAACTGCTGGGAAAAAGCCCAAGACCTCAGACTGTGGATGTCTGTACTCAGTGCCAGGTGTCTGATTTTTGTCATTGTTCTTTCCACTGTCGTCGACCAGTCACTGTGGAAAAAGGTAACGTCTTAATTTCATATCTTCTTCTATCTTCAAGAAATCTAGCTTAAATAAATATCCTTTTTTGTAATACTTCTCCACAACTCAGACAAACCGGCCCTACCCTACTTACTTCACCTATAGGGAAGCAGCTGTGGACTGAGTATAAAATTCAATATTCTGATATTTTGCATGAAGGTGGAAAAATTCTGTATGACCAGGCCTGATTCTTTAGTTTCACCAAATTGTCCCTAGGAAGCAATGAATTTTATGTAGGTTTAAAAACAAAGCACCTGTCTGATAATCAAAGGAGGTAACATGGATTCCCACAGATGATCATGGTTTTTTCTCTATTGGTGTAATTTTGGTGCTGACTTTCATGATCCCAAAAAGCTTCAGAAGTCCCAGTTTCTAGATTCTTCCCCAGCTCTGACAACCTCCTGTATTGTTTCACCCACCAAAGGAGTTCAGCTGTAGTACTAGAAGATGTGCACTTCACTAAGGTATCCCTTTGTATACAGGGTATTCTTTGAGTGCTAAATTATCAATATATAATTGTTGGCAAACGGTAGGTAACTGAAAGGCAGGTATTTTTTGATGCTTAATTATAGGTTAACATAGGCAGATAATGCCTTATATAGAGTCCTGGACTGTTTTGATTGTCCCCAAGAAATCCAACTCAAACCAGTATGAGTAAAAGTGGAATTCATTTTTTCATATATGTGGAAAGTCCAACCCTACAACAGGCTGTAGGCCTACCCGGATGGAAGGTTTTAAATGAGGTGATCAGGACCTCCTCTCTTTTCATTTGTCTCTGCTTTCCCCTGTGTTTTGTTTGTTTGTTTGTTTGTTTTTGTTTTTGTCTTCAATTTTCAATTAGGACTCTATGTGAGGGTCATCAGTCATCAGCAGCACTGGCTTACTGTACATTCAAGTTAGAGCCAGTTCCCTTTAAAAAGAGTGTGGGTTTTTTTGTTGTTTGTTTTTTGGTGTGTGTGTGTGTGTGTGTGTGTGTGTGTGTGTGTGTGAGAGAGAGAGAGAGAGAGAGAGAGAGAGAGAGAGAGAGAGAGAGAGAGAGAGAGAGAGAGAGAGAGCGCGCGCGCCGGACCCCCCCCCCAAAAAAAAAAAAAATCTCAGGAATGACTCTCACTGTCCCAACTAACATGACCTGCTCTTTTCTTAACCAATCCTGCCAGGATGCTAGGAGTAGTCAAGCACTTTGGCTGTTCCCTGCTTACACTAGAGGCTGTGTGGAAAGATAGCAAAACTTCTATATGACCACACCTAAACCCCCACAGGCTGCTGGGCATGTACTGTTTCACTTATGCCTTTTCTAATGTAAGACACAAAGACCTGAGCCCCTGGGCTTAACTCTTGCTATACAGCACATGCTAGAGCAACCAATAAGAGAGATAAGAAAAGTCCGACATCTATCTGGCAAACACTCTAACTTAAAGACTCAACTGCTAAAATGGCATTTTCTGATAATATGTCAAAATAATATTTGTCTGGTGATTTTCAGTGACTTTTCCTTGTTCTCAAGTTTACTATATTACATTAGTCATAAGAATGTTCAAAAGTACAACAGAGTAAATAAAGAGCAGGCCCTCTTTTTTTACATTCCCCTTTCACCTCCTTTACTAGATAACTGCCACAGTACCAGCACTTAACACAAAGGGATGCTGGAAATCTGGTGAGCAACTGAAGAATACAGATGATCACTGGCTGGTGTCTACAGGAAACACAATCACTTTTCATACTTCTTTCTGTACGCTCACCCTCAGAACCTCCAGGTTATGCTGCCAACAGATAATTTGTAAAAGCCCTAGCTGGAAGCAAACTTTCAGAATAAATGTCCTCCTCTTTCTTTCATACTTAAAAGGAGGCTTGACAGTGCGTAAGGAAGGGAGGGGGTAAGGAAATAATCCCCCAAAAAACATATATTAGAAGAGTTAGTACGAATACTCAGGGATCCTGGAAAGAGAAATCCCAGCACACTGATTTCTCAGGTGTTGACTCATTGCTTTATGAAGGTCTTCAGTTCTCATGAAAGTCATTCCTTCTTAGACAGTTGGAAAGGGAAAAATACAATGGGAGGGATCTCAAATCTCTGACACCCTTTCCCATTTCCATTTTGTCTGTAACCCAACTGCCTGGCTAACTTGTAGTTAACTTACAATGTATGATTATCATTTCTTAAGTGATTATACATATGTGTGCATGAATGTGTGTGTGCTTCTATTATTAAAGATATCAACTGATTATTAGGTTGTTACTGAGGAAAGAAGCCTTGACTCTACCGCTGTCAGTATGCACTAAGGACTTTTAAGGCACAAGACATGGATGAGAAATATCAAGAGGGTTGGGGGGAAGAGAGAGAAAGAAGACCTAGGCAACAGATGAGAGCTCACAAGAGATTGTTGGTGAATTGCTGGTAAGAATTTTTCAAAAATATAACTCATTCTAGATTACGAACAGTAAACCAGAAATGAGGAATAGAAACAGATGATGAGAAGAAGAAGGAGTATGACAAGCAAAGTTTATAAAACAATCTTCTAAGTGCTATACATTGTTCTAAGTGCTTTATGTGAACTATCTCAATACAACAAAATCACACCATAGGAACAAACAGGTGTGTTAGGGGGACAGGAAAGTGAAATTTGATTAGGCAAAACAGATTAAACTCAAGTTAGTATCAAGAATAAAGGTCTCAGGTAAGATTTACTTCAGATGCTCAATAAAACTGGATCTTTTTATTCTTCCTGTCTGATGTCCCTGCACCTGACTATGTGTGAAAATGAAATGTTCTTTACAATAACCTTACATTTTTAACAATCTTTATGTCATTATGTGCAACCACTTTTTATACCCATTTAATTAGAGAATATACCTGAAATAATCCATTAAATTCTAGCAGGCAAATTAAAATTAACAAGAATTTACTTAGTGCTTTGTGTAAGCCCAAGTGTTACAAACTCTTCCCTACCATTTAGCACGGAAATTTACAGTTGAGCTACACTAGAACACTGCAGCCACCATTAAGAGTCTACACTTTCAAGACACTTTCAGCTAAGAATGTAACCAGCAATTACTTTCCTGTCTTTGCAGTACTTTAGTCCCATCAACATAAGATATTCCCTATTTCTGTGTTTCATTTCTAGCTACTCTTGTTATCTAGAATACATAGGGTTATAGGCAGTAGAGAAAGGCAACAAGGGCACGGGCATCAAGAGATAAGCAGCAATGGCCCCAGCATGCATTATTCTTCCCACACAGGGTACCCATTAGAAGACATTATATTGGATACCTTGTGCTTTGCAATCCCGCTTATATAACAATGTTTGTCATCTATTTCTCCTACTACACCTAAAACATTATTACCTTACATTTTGCACAGTAACTATTCCAGGAAGGTATACAAGCAAAATAGAAAAAGATCATCATTAGAAGGGGGCCCTATGTTATATCAGATTTTGTAAAAACATAGTCCCAGGTTCAAATTATATAGCTACCTGCCATATATAAGACCTTGATTAATATTTTAGAGCCTCAATGTCTTTATATATAAAATGGGGATTATTTCTCTCTGCCTGCCTGGTATCAAAAATTGGGTAAAATAAAATGCATATTAAGAACTAGTAGAATGAGGGATGCAAGAAAAACTTCTGAAAACAACTTTAAATCCTGGTCTATTAAAAAATTATTTTCAGGGCCTCCCCTGGTGGCGCAGCAGGTTAATAAGCACAGCGCTGTGGAGCTATCCGCAGTGGCAACGTGAGTTCGACTCCTGGCTGGGGGGGATTCCCACATGGTGCAGCAGACCCCTCCTGCCTCGCCTGCTGCTCCCCTCAGCAGTGTATTTCCATCAATCTGCCTGTTCTGCTCCCCACTCTGTCTCTGGTGAATCCTCTCACTCCCCTATACCTCTGGCCTGCACCCCAGCTTGTAAATAAATAAATCTTTTTAAAAAAAATTATTTCCACACCATGTTAAATGGATGCAGTCAAACAATTATTAGAAGATATATGAAACAATTTTTTTAAGTGATTTAGCATGTAAGTTACTACATAAAGACTTAAAGAAAAAAATTTAGAGCTAGATTTAACCAATAATTTAAGAAACAGCATAAATTATTCCAAACTGAAAGCATATTTTATAGTATTAAATTAGAACTTTATATATATATATATATATATATATATATATATATGCGCTTCAAAAACAGCTTTAAAAGAGAATAATTGTTAATAAAGTTTTATGTTCATGGTGAATACTGTTAATTGTTTCACAAAAAATGAAACAACTACACACACTATGCACTGATCCTAGGCAGCAGGTGTCATTTTCCATATATTAAAAAACTGAGGGAAACCTGAGAGGGATGGTAAAATTTTTACATTTTATAAAATGTAAATATCCTGTCTGTTAATTTAGACTATAGTTATCTGAAATATGAAAGTCAGGGCCTCCCTGGTAGCGCAAAGGGTTAAATCTCAGCCTATGAAGCTATCAGCAGCCACTGCTGCACGAGTTTGATCCCCAACCAGAGAGATTCCCACATGGCACAGCAGACCTCTCCTGCCTCGCCCACTGCTCCCCTCAGCAGTGTACTTCAGTCGATCCGCCTATTCTGCTCCCCACTCTGTCTTGTTACATCCTTACCCACATTAAGAAAGTTAGCCTGAAACTTTATTTTGAAATTACCAATTTTCCTTGACTTTGTTGGTCTCGTTATTTATTTTTTAGGCCTATAAACTTTTACAGATAAGACACTGTAAATCAGATAGAGTTTGAATCCCAATTACGTGTAGGTGAGCATCACTGGGCAAAGTTGGTAACTTCTCAGTACCTTCTCAATATCTTCACTTGCCCATCTTTAAGATGGGATCAAAATGCCAGCTATATAATAGGATTATGTGAATTATTATCAGAATTGCTTATAACTACCTGGCACATGATAAGCCCAACTATGCATGCTAGTAACTACAAACGAGCTTTCAGTTCTGGAACGTTCTACTCCATTTGCAGTTATAACTGAAATAGGATCTATGTTGGTAACACTTGGTTTCATATTCATGTCACTATATTAAAACCACATCCCTGATTATACTATCAAATTTAATCAAATAATTATACATTTAATTAAATAGATGACTTAAACATATACAACTTAATGTGTGTTGATGTCTTACTTTCTACTTGTTGGGATCCCATATGATTACTATATTTGGTAATATAGCAATGTTATCTTAAAACAAATTTATATATTTAATGGTATTGAGGCAGAGAAGTTACATGTGTATGTATGGGGAGTGGTAACATTAAACATGTTCTGTTAATAAAACAATGAAAAAACAAACCATTAATTATGAGCTGCTCTAAAATAATGAAAACCATTTAATGAAGCAGGACGCTTCTAACTCAATTTCCTTCATGTCCTTAAACATATACAATTTAATGTGTGTTCATATCTTACTTCCTACTAAGTAGAAAGTTTATGTACAACTTTAAGTTCTACTTACAACGTTTGAGTGCTTTATTCTGACAAAGCTCATTTTGTAGTATTTTTGAGATTAGATAATCTTTTCTAAGATTAGAAATATTTTCCCACTGAACTAGTATGAAGAGTGGTACAAAACATCTTTGCAATTATCCCCATTAAAAGTAGTTCAAGCTGAAAGACACAAATTCTGTTCAACTATATATATTATGGCCCAGAACATAAAATTTCAATGCTTTGGAAATAAAAAGTGATTCAATCTCCATTTAAAATCAAGGAGAATTTAAGACATAATCAGAACACACTTAACATCCTGACACAAAGAATTTATCTGGAGTTTAAAATGAACAAACCATGTTCAGGTCAGGTACCAGTTTTTGCCAAAAGTAATAGTAAATGTTTGTTTTTCCTTTTCTTTCTCTATCCCACAAGGTAACCTGTATTTATCTCTGCTTCAAAACATTATGAAAACCCTAACTACCTCATGAAACCTCATTGTGGTATTATAAACAAGAAATCAGGTATGTTATTTTCATAACCAGTCTTTAAAATTTAGTAGGAAATATAGGACTCTCAACCAACAGAGACCTCAGGAACAGTAATGATTTAATTAAAAGGAACGCCGAGTTAGAAATATCACGGTAGGCCAAAATATCAAATTTATAGGACTAAACAATAAATAAATGTGTCTTCTTTCTGTAAAATGAGAAAGGAAGTAAGGCTGTGGCTCCTGGGTACAGTTCTGGATACCACAGGGACCTGCCCCACTGCAGAATGTCTGTGCGGACTGTGGCCAGCGCTGTAGGCAGCTTTGGCTCCAGGACTGAACAACTTTGGTGATGAGCCACTGTGGTGTTACAGTGGAAAGGGTTCTGTTTATTCCCTTTTAAAAATAAGAAAAGCAGATGGGAAATAGATAAATACATTGAACACACATTATGGTTTAAAGCAATATGCATCTATGACTGGCATCTAGTATACGTTTTTTAAAAACGTATAAAAATATATTTTAAAGATTAACAACATTACTGTATAAAAGGATGATTTTATATTTTCAGAGGAGAAAGTTTGAACCAGACCATGACACATAATCAGTGAACAAATCAAATAAGTGATAATGTACAAGATAGACAATAAGGATTTTTTAAAACTTTACGGCTATTTTGAAGCAGCAGCAACATTCAACATTTAACTTCTACATTAAAAAAACTTAAATGTTCTAATGTATCTGCTATTAAAGGAAATTTAAAATCTAGATTCCATTGGGATAATAAGAGATTATCTAGTATTGTGTATCAGTAAGATGCATGAAATCAACCTAATTTGTCTAAGAGATGTTTAAGTCAAAGGTATTTTACATTTCTACTCAAATATAATAGCATGAGTAATCATAACATAGTATTCAAAATACATTCATTAGTTCAAAACTATTTTCTATTTTCACACTCTCTCTTATAACCTAGGAAACATTTATTTTCTGGATTACAGAAGGAAGAATTAGAAACTTAGATTAAATGGCATTTTAATGACAAAGAAATAGCTATCAAATGTTTCTTTTGGCCTCTGTTCTCTGTATTCTAAGTCATCTATTCAGTAAGTTTTCTCTGTTAAAGATGTTTTTTATAGTTTAGATAAAGATTTAAAAGACTCAGTACTCCCATCTGGCAGTGGCAGATCTTCTACAAGCTTTCCTGCTCATCTTTCACCAAAGTTGACTTTGGCTGGCCTAATCACACTTCTGCTTTTTCAGTTCTTTTCACTTCTCCAGAAGCACAATAAGACTATTTGCAATTCTGTGATACTGACTGGTCACAAACTTCCAGTCCTTTATATTGAGACCACAAAATTTCAAGTGTATGATTTCTACTTGTGAAATTGTAATTGGCACCAAAAATGTCAAAACTGTTAAAGAAAACAGGGCCTCCCTGGTGGTACAACGGGTTAAGCACAGCACTATGAAGCTATCCAGAGCCACTGCAGCATGAGTTCAATCCCTGACCAGGGAGATTCCCACATGGTGCAGCAGACCTCTTCTGCCTTGCCCGCTGCTCCCCTCCGCAGTGTACTTCAGTCCATCTGCCTGTTCTGCTCCCCACTCTGTCTCTGGTGAATCCTCTCACCACCCCACACCTCTGGCCTACACCCCAGTTTATATGCACAAATAAATAAACCTTTTAAAAAAATTGTTAAAGAAAACAAAGTGCTCATATGAATCAATTCTATCAATTCGATATTTTTGAATACTTTATAAAGTAGTGAAGACAAACAATTTGATAGACTATGGCACTATAAAATCATGGAGACATGGTCCTCCCAAACTAGACTACATACCTATACACTACATGTGTAACTTCCCATTTAGTCATTATTATAGGACATATACTTATTCTCCCTTGTTCTTTTTGGATGGGAAGGCAGAGTTATAGTCTTGACTAAGACAAAGAACACATTTTCATTGATTGTACACATCAATTACCATTTACGATGTAACAAACAATGCTTAGAAAACCTACTGCATGGATTTAGGGTAAAGTCACAATTTACAAACTTTACTGTTAATTTCTGTTTTTTCTCATTCTGTGTCTCAAACTAGCAATGAAAGTATAAATGAGATATCTAAACCCTGATGCCAAAGAATGGAACAGAATGGAAAAATGTGGCATGGACAAAGGGAAAGAGAGAGGAGAGGGGAGAGAAGAGAAGGAAGAAAACCTGCCTAATTTTATGGATATGGATAATTTCATAAAGAAATACTTTATTTATAGTCGTTTTGATTTGCATTTCCTTGATTATAAGTGTTGTTGAGCATTTTTTTCATGTATCTGTTGGCCATTTGCTTTTCTTCTTTGGAGAAGTGCCTTTTTAACTCTTCTGCCCATTTTTTGACTGGGTTATTGCACAATAGCAAAGGTATGGAAGCAACCCAGATGTCCAAAAATAGATGATTGGATCAAGAAGATGTGGTACATATACACAATGGAATACTATTCAGCATTCAAAGAAGATAAACACATGCAATTTGCAGCAACATGGATGGAATTAGAGGGGATCATACTCAGTGAAATAAGCCAGAAAGAAAAAGAAAAATATCGAATG
>PVIJ01002629.1:106412-122865 GCA_004024925.1 Scalopus aquaticus | reverse complement strand
AAAACCAAATAGGAGAGAGACACTCAGCGGGTGGGGGGAGGGGAGGCGGGGGGAGGGGAGGATAAGGGCACAAAATGGAATAGAAAAGAACACAAGGGACCATGGAGATGGATCACGGGTGAATTGGTGGTGGGCTACCCAAGGGGAATACAAAATGTAAAAGACATGAATAACAATAAAAATATATATTAAAAAAAAGAAATATTTTATTTATTCCTTATATCTAGATATTGGAAATAATTGAGAAAGACAGAAATAATTTGAATTTCAAAACTAAACTTCAAAGTGTTTAATGCAAAGTGTTTAATGCAAACAGCCTGATTTTATTTGCTATTTTATCTTTACAGAAATTCTGGGCAAGGTCAGCTGACTCAAATTCAATATCTGCCTAGAAAATAACACATTCAGCACTTTCCTTCCAAAGTGAAGTGAATATCATAGCTAAAAATTTTACTAACTACCTCCAATCAAACGCCATGTATTTCTCAAGCTACTATGGTAGCGCTTATATGAAATTCTCTGAAAGCTAGCAACTCCTATATGCAGATAAAGAGAAAACAAATTTGAATTAAAATCTAAAGTCAGCAACAAAAAAAGGACAGAAGAATACACACATTTTCTTAACAATCTCAAACCACTTCTCATTCCCATGAACACATAAATCTGTTCTTAAAGTACAGCAAGGCATAGCTGAAAACCCAAATTCCAGTGCTACTTCCCCTAATAAAGCTCACTCAAAAAAGTCTATTTTGCTATTTGAGACACTGGATTAACCAGAAAAATCAGGTCCTCCTATATTTCTGATCTATTCTTCAGCAATGTACTATGCTTACTAAAATAACATCACTTTGCTTTTATGTACAAACAGCAATGCCGTCGTTCTAAATGAAGATTACCAGGACTCTGATTGTCTCATCCTCATTAAGCACACAACACACCTACCTCATGAGGTATGCACCCTCCCAGAAACACACTCTGAAAGCACTTTTAAGGCCATGTAAACAAAACATTTACTTTAGACAGTAGCTTTTAGACAGACAGCTTTTATTGTTTTTGTTACTGTCTTAACCTCTACTATTATGAATAGGTTAAAACTTTTCATAGGAATAGACACATCATTCAGAAATCTATACCCAGTTTTTTTCTTTAAAAGAACAGAAACCCAAAATTCAAAGTAAAATAGTGAATAAGGAAATACTGAGTGCTCTATCAGTAGTCACGTTTAATATTCTTTACTTGTACTATTTGAATTTTTGCAAATGTTCTTTAATTTCCCAATGCGATTAACATAGACAGACAAGTACAACAGAAATAATTAAGAAATACTTCTGAAAGAAGAAAAGGCTAGAAAGATAACCTGAAGGTAAAAGGAAGGAGAGGAAGAGAGACGGAGAGTTAATGGTGCTGAATGAATTCCATTCTATGGGGATAACTAGCATACCTGTTTACACGGATATGTGAATGAAAAAGTGAGGAAAGAGGAAGAAAATAGTAAAAATGCTTTAAAAATTGGGATGTCAGATAAATAGTTTCCAACTGATGGTTCAGTGTCATGAATGCCCATAGATTCGACTACTAGACTATTTTGTACTGAGTTCAACAGCAAAACAGTCCCATGCAACTCTACCCAGGGGATAAGGAGCAGGACTCCAACTGGAATAAACGACTGAGGGCATTTTGTCAACTGTTAAAATATTTGTTTGTTTTCCAGATCATGGTGCTTACCATGCTGACACATTTGAAGCAAATACCACAAAATGATGATACAAACAAATGGCAGCAGATTTTGCCTAAAGCAAAAGACATTTAAATAAACTAAATTTTTGGTTAGATTAACACTGATTTTCAGTGGCCAGTGCTCCAAGACTCAGATACATAGCTCAACACACACTGTCCACCTTCATGGGTATGTACATGTCTCTCAGTTAAATTAGATCTTTAAATAAAAATCTTCTCATATCTAAGAACAAAGAGGGGATTCAAAATTCAATAAATAATCATTTGAAATGTACTTCCAACAATGTCATAATGAATGTGTGCATAATTTTTTATGTCTTGATACTTAGTATAAATTTTAATATTTAGCATTTAGTATGAAACAATAAAGTACATTAGTATCAGAAGACATGTACTATGATTTATTCTACTTTGGAGAACTTCTTTCTATATACGTTAGCATTGAAACTTGGGTTTTACCTAGTATGTATGAATAATTCTTCACCTACTCATCTCCACTTTATCTCCCACCCCAACTTCCAGCACAGAGAAAACAAACATACAAGTGAATCCAAATTATATAAGAATCCATAGTGAGTTCAGCTTTCCATTGGAAAGGAAACATTACATTTCAAGGTTACTGTCAAACATATTTCTCCAGTTCTTACTCCTGTTTCAACTATCAATTCCAAGAAAATTTAACTGGCTAGCTTTAAAAATGCTAAAAGTATGAGACTGACATGGAAATACTGATCTAGCTATAGGTTAAGAAGCAGAGTTTGGTCTATTAAATAAATTCTTTTTTATTCCAATTATAGAACTCTCTTTTCCATATACTCAGATCTAGAGTTTGCATTTATACGCATATACAACTTGTTTATAAAGTGTGAGGAAATATAACTAATCATGCTTTCAAATAAATATTTTAAGAAGCATTCAATGAAGTTGCTTTCAAGAATATTTTTTCCATATTATACAGTTATGATCCAAAATATTTTTATGTAATTATATATCCTACTGGGCCTTGAAAATAAATAAGGAAAGCTAAAGTTCTATTTGAACCAACTCAACTCTGCTCTACTTCAAAGCTGAGCCCCTTCATTTCTTACATAGTTAAAAATTATTGTACCTTTCAAGATATGGTTTCCAAGTAATTCTACAATTTCATAAACCTGTTTCTATAAGAAAAGTGATGCATCAATAAACCACAAATGCCAATGTAACCTAAAATTTCTATTATTCCAAGGAAGGAAGAATGCTAATTCATACACGTTTATAACAGAAAAAAGAATCCAAATGATTTTCCACCACCTATCCACCCAAAAGTGAGCATAAAATGAGTGAGTCAGAATGGAACTTAAAATTACTTAGTCATTAAGTCAAATGAGTCCTCATGCTTCTGAGTTTGGAACAAAGATTAAAAGTTAAAGTCTGCTAATGAAATACAAGGCAAATAATGCTCAGCTTCTAAAGTAATTTTGAAGTCCTCAAATATAAATATGAGTTTCGTATATTATACCTATCATCAGAAAAATGTTTGGATGCAGGACTACTTAGTAAGAAATGGAGCTCAGTGGTTAAGAGCAAAGTCTTTGGAGTGGCAAAGTGCCACTTACCTAATATGACCTTGGAAAAGTCACTTAACCTCTATAAGTTTCAATTTCCTTATCATTCTGAAGATAACTAAAAGCACTTACATAATGTCTCACACACAGTAAGAGAATAATAAGTAATAGCTGCTGTTATTAGAATTGTCAAAGATATCTCTGCAACTTGTAGCTGAGATGTGAATCAGATAATGCTGTATAATTTTTTTTACTTAAAAAACAAAAAATAAAATCTGGAGGTCAAACTTCATTCTTTCATTAAATGAAAGATCATGATGGCAGTAGAAGAGAACAATGGCTGAAAAAAGTAAAAAACAAGAAATAAGAACCTAGCAACCACCAGGAATATCCTAGAAGGCTTAAAGAAAACTGCTAAAGACACAAGGAAATGCTTAGTAGATTATGCCTATTGCTTCCTTTGATAATGAATTCAAACATCAATATAGAGGGCAAGAAAATTACGGAAAGAAAAATTTTCCCCAATCTAGAAACAGAAAAGTAATCAAAAGTTCTATTTTATATACAGTGACAGGTAAGAATTTTTTCTACTTACTTGGTTTTCAGATATTAAAAACAACACAACTCTCAAATCTACTTTGCTATTTACAATGATATCACAAAATATGATTCAGTATGAGAGCATGATCCAGTAAGGGGTGACAAGATGTCACACCTGCTTCAGGTATTCCTAATACTCGGTCATAAGAAATTTCTGAGACAGTGATAAATTAAGCACAGCATTAGAAGGTTAGACACTGAATTCTACACTGATTAATCACATGTGGATACATAAGGTATACAACACAGGGTATTTCTTATATCATTTAAGAGCTACATACCTTTAAGTATACCATGTAAATTAATTTCATATTTCAAAATAAGCATAACGAAGTATTTCTAGCTTGTATTACCAGAGGCAGAGTCCAATGACTCGAAATACAAAGAAACTCAATAGTTATTATACAATAATTGCTTTAGCATTTATTCAATCTTTCCTATAACCCAGGCACTATCCTAAGGGTTAGGGATATTTAACAAAACAAAATGGTCTCAATGTCAGTGGAGTTAATTCTAGTAGGGGAGATTATAAATAAAGAATATATCAGATAATAATGAATTTCATAATAAAAATAAAACAGGATTGTATAAAGAACGACTGCAAAGCTATTGCAGACGGCTTGGAGAAGGAAAGCCTGCTCATTACATTTTAAAGATCTACCCTGAAAGATGGAAATTTGCTTCCAAAATCTATGGCAACTATTTTAAATATTTTTTACACATAAAATAAATGTAAACATCTTGCCAGGCTATGAAATCGTAATTCATCTCACATAATGGGTATATGTAAATACAGACAAGCAGATATGGTTGCTCCATTTTCAAATGTCACTTCCAATGCAATCATAGATAACTCTCAAAATAAAATAGAAATGTGGACAAAATACATTTCATTGACTTTTATTTATATATTACTTTGCTAAACTATAATAATTTTTAAACATTTGATTTTACTTAAAATATTCCAACAGAAAGGCTTTAATTACACTTACCTGTGCCTGTACACAGGGTAGAATGTCTATAAATTTGTAGCCAAATTGAAGAGAAATCTGAAATATAAACAAACACAAATTTTAAAATTCAGAATCCCATTAGACTCATTACAGTGGATGTGATTTCTACAACATACAATACTCATCAATAACATGTCTCCATTAAATTGTATAGTAAATCAAACAGACTTGCTGCATTACTCTGTACAAGATAGCGTTAAATATGTGAATTTCATTTGAATTATGAATTTTATTGTGAATTATGAGGCATCTACCCCACAAATTTTGAGTTCCTATCATAACATTTATTATACTTTATTGTAGCTGCCTGTTTCATCAACTAGCATCGAAGTCAGAGTAAAAGCCGAGGAGAGCTATGCTACCCATTTCCACACTCCTCGGGCTAGCCTAGTGCCTACCACACAGTAAAACAGTTTACAATAAATATGTTTAGTAAACAAATATATTTCACATATTGTTCATGATTTGTTATGATTTATAGTTTACCTATAAGGGTTAAACCATAAGACCCACAAGTACTAAAATAAAAATCAATGTCACAATTATTTACAGAAAAAAATGCTGCAATACATGACAATCACAACAATTTACAAGTGCACCAAAAAGGGAAGAACTGAACATTTTCAACATTTCAGCAACTGCTCACCAAGTTTCTTCAGGACCTCCATCTTTGAGGAGAAAGGGCTAAACTATGAAGACCCTGTAGCATTTTCTCTAATTCACATGAGAATCATTTTCATTGCAACAAAGAAGTGTTTCCAAGACAGAGTGAGGAATGCAAACAGAAGAACTGTGTGCTTATAATAATATATATGTATTAATGTCTGTGTGTTTTAATGGTTACAACTTTTGTGTGTTTTACGGACCCAATTAAAATTGGTTGACTGCTACTAGTAACAGTACTGCTACTAGTTGCAGTAGTATTTTCAAAAACTATTGAACACTACTAGATTTAATCAATTTCAAAAGATGTTTTTACAACTGAGCTACTAGGTTCTTTTTATTATTTTAAAGACTAAAAGGGCTCTTAAGAGAGTTAATACTGTTTTAAGTTTGATAATGAACACAAAGTTTGATTGGTGTCACCTAAGGACAGAAAAAATAAAGAACCTAATAGTAGAAAAAAGTTGTTAATTTAATATCTAAGTTATTAAAACATCTGATTTCATAATCTAAGAGTGGGTCCACAAGGGAAAGAAAATAGAAAAAAATTGCATTTTGATTTTGACAAGGTCCTGATCAGTCTGGACATCATGGTATTTAATGAAATGCAGCTAGGGTATTACTCAGAGATGATTCATGAAAAACAAAAGGAAATCTGTATGCAAATAAGAAGTTATCACAGTAAGTAAAACAAATGGGTTCTCCTCAAGTGACAGTCAGTGAATAGTATTCAATAAACTGTTATGAAATAGAAGGCATCAATTCTTTCTAGAACTAATGGGGTAAATGTATTCATTATGCTAGACTACTTAAGCCCATTATAATTCAATACCAACAACTAATTTGCTCAAGGACATCACACTACACAACATCATGAGCTACAACTTGTGGTATTGTCAAGAAGGTATATAGAAGTTTTTATATAGAAGTATATAGAAGTTTTTATAAATATACTAACATAGCACGAATCACAAGTGCTGAATGCATGCACACTAAAGAAAAATATGAGTAATGAAAACGTAAATAATTTTCACACCTTGGTTTTAACATTTTAAGCAAGTGGCATTAATAAAATACAATCACAAAATTGCAAAATGCCATATACGTTTTTAAGGGAAATAATATAAATTTGAGAAATTTTACAGGCAATAAAAACACCAAAATAAACATCTTACTGCTCCTCTATCAGTCCTGTCACTTTTCACAAACTTCCTTTATGAACACATTTTAAGGGAAGGAGACTGCCCTGTGCCTGGCCAAGTGAGAGCTTGAAGGGAAAGGCAAAGGGATACATTGCATCTTTTTTTTCTTACTGCCACTACTCTTTCCGCTATATAGACTAAAAAGATATACAAAGGAGAAAGTCTCCATCAGAAGGCGCATAGAACAACTGAAAGAACTAGGCATCATCAGACAGACCAGGTTTCAAAATCTTGTTTTGCCTTATAAATAATGCTGCAGTTAACATTATTCTCTAACAAGCAGCAGCTTACGTATGTGACCCAGGAAATGTTATAGTTGAACTCAACTATAAAATGAAGATAATGTCTTTGCAGCACGTTGGAAATATTAAATAATTTCAAAAAGTACCTGGAACATAGTAGGGATTATAATTATGATTCTGTCAACTATGATCCTGTTAAATGCTACTAGCTTTGACAGCTAACTCAATAAAAAGATAAAAAATAGAAGTTTCAGGCCTACCCTACCCTAAGTAAAACTGATTTTCTCTGTGATAGCCCAATGACTTTATTTGCCTAAAACTCTCCAGAAAGACATATAGATAGGCATCAAAAATGGCATTTTTAGAATGAAGTAAACTCATACAATGCAACCACTCAACAACAAAAATGAATGAACTATTGATACATGGAACAATATGGATAAGCACAAAAACACTGCTAAATAAAAGAAGTCAGACACAATAAAAACAGGCTATATAAAAGTATGAATTCTGAATTTAAAAAAACAGTAACAATTATAGAAACAAAAAACAGATGGGTGGTGTTCTGGTACAGGGTATGAAAGTGGGGACTGACTGAAAATGGATACAAGGAAATTTTTAGGCTGTCAACTTCTCTAAAACTGAATTGTAGTGACACTAAAGGAAGCTGTGCAAGCAACACGATAAATAAAACTGTAGAAATTTATCAAAACTCATGCTTTAATACACTTAAAGTGGGTGCATTTTATGGTATGCAAATTGAACCTTCAGTTTTTTTCAACACTAAAAAAAACCTTTTTATGATTTTTTAAAATGTATTTGTGTCCCTGTTCTTTCCTCTTACGTATAGGTTACTGTGTGAGTAAAGGCAACTAAAGGATAATGGCTGTTCTAATAGGAAATGGTGGTGTGAACATTTGCCAAAGAAAGTATCAACTAACAGGTTGCACAAGTGATATCATTAATTTAAGGCAAAAAAAAAAAAATCAGTACTGAGTATATATCACACACACAAGATTGCTGACATTAAAGGTGCATAGGTTGATGATTTTTTTCAAAAGGTGGAGTGGGGATAGGAAACAGGAGTTAGGAAGTTTATGCTCCTATTTACTTTTTTTTATTAACATGAATGTTTAGGCTCAGAGGACGCAAAGTAAGCTGAGAAGAAAATGAAGAAACATCTGTAACACTAGCTAGAAGAGTACTTTATAACTATTAGCACGAGAGATAGGCCATATTCTGCTCTCTGGGTTTACCACCACCACCAAAAGCAGCATCAAGAGCTATCACTCACTGAATGCTTGTTTTGTCAGAGCACTGGGTGGAGGGCCTCATACGTGTTGCCTGACTTAATCTTCCTAGCAACTTTATGAAGTACTGCTACTATCATCTCCATCTCGTAGATACAAAAACTTAGCTGAGAAGTGAAGTACTTGGCCCAAGGTCACAGAGCTAATGCAGTGGCAAAGCCTGGATTTTAAGACAAAGTCTAACTGCAGAGTTCATGCAAGTTATTATCCACTCCACCACTGGGAAAAACACCATTTTGATAATGATATCATTTTTGCCAACTCGGTTTGGAAAAAGTACATTGTGAAAATATGTTCAACCTGAAATCTGCCTTGAGGTTTTTGGTATTGTACAAACAGGAACAGCAAAGCATATTCCCCACATCATCCACCCGTGGCTGACACTGTAATGAAATCCTGACATAACATTTTCCTAAGACTGAACATAGCCTAACAATGTTCTTAAAGTTGTCACCCATCAGAGGAAGTCATCACCAGTACAATAATGTTGGTACACAAATGAAAATTTATTTTCCAACTGAATAACCAATTTGATTTTTGATCAACAACAGAGTATATCACATACGCTATTTATTGTAAAGAGATGACTAACTGAAAAGGGAAGCCCTATAACTGCCATATTTTATATTCTAAAATACATATAGTAGTGATTTTCTTGTCCGTTAGCTAGTACCACCTCAGTCATCAAGCCAGTTAGGGAAGTTGATAAAAATGGAGTGAGTACACATGAGTAAAGAAAGAAAAAGCTAGGGCCTCCCTGGTGGCACAGGAATTAAAGTCTCAGTGCTATCAAACTATTGCCCGCCACTGTGACATGAGTTGGATCCCTGGCCAGGGAGCTAAGCTACATGGCATAGCAGATCTCTCCTGTCTTACCCGCTGCTCTCCTCAGCAGCATATTTCAGTAGATCTGCCTGCTCTGCTCCACTCTCCATCTCAGGTGAATTCTCTCATCTCCTGCACCTCTGGCCTATACCCCAGTTCTTGTATACATAGATAAATAAAAATAAATCTTAAAAAAAAGAAAGAAAAAGCTAGATGTACCACTCAACTTACTTGAGATTTTTCAACAGTTTCAGCCAAGCACACATGAACATACAACCACCACAGGCATACACACATAATGCATGATTAGTATAATAATTTACTGTTCTACTTTCTGCTTAAAAGCACAAAAACTTCCAAATAGTCAAAAATAAAAAAATCTTAAAGTCAGCATGTTTCAAATCCTATAACCTCAAGAGAAAAGTCATACTTTTAAGACTGAAACTATGAGAACTATCAGATTATTGAACAGGATGTTACATTTTTATTTAATTCACATATTTTATGTAATGCAAGTGTCCTAAAATATAGTTTTAATATATTTTTAAATAAATTATATTATCAAAATCCCAGTGCTGGGGCCTCCCTGGTGGCGCAATGGGTTGAGCACAGCACTGTGGAGCTGTCGGCGGCTGTGGTGTGAGTTCTATGCCCGACCAAGGAGATTCCCACATGGCACAACAGACCTCTCCTGCCTCACCCACTGCTCCCCTCAGCAGTGTTTCGGTAGATCTGCCTGTTCTGCTCCCCATTCTGTCTCTGGTGAACCCTCTCACTGCCCCACACCTCTGGCATGCACCCCAGCTTGTAGGCAAAAATAAATAAATCTTTAAAAAAAAATCCCAATGCCATTCTGTTACAAAAGTTTTAATAATGTCAAGAATGTATACTAGGTTTGCAGGGTAAAAAATCTTCTTTATTAAGTTGATGGTGCTAAAAACAGCATCTAGACCATAGAAGAATAATTTATGAATGAACTGATTAACTTTTAAATATACTTCAGACAAGCTCATGATTTCTTTCATTGTTTAAAGGGCTTTACCTCCACTGCAGACAATGATTCTTAACTAATGAATCTCTAACAAGTAATTTTCATTTTCTAAAGCATTTTTTAAAGAGGGTCAGCAGTATTATGTCAGACTGTCTTGATGTGACATTTAGCTCTTATAACTCATGTATAAACATTAATTAAATAGCCTTCCAATTATTCTTTTCAACTATTCATTCTGTGTATTATACATATAACTTAATTCACTGAGAAGTCTTCATTTTTCTAAAACTGGTGCTTAGAGTTAATTTAAAGTCAATCTTAAGATGTCCTTTTGTTATTTTAATTCAATTTAGTAAAATGCTTCCAAAAGTACAATTAATCTCAAGTTAAACAAGTAGAGATTTAGATTTATAATTGAACAACTTTTCATTCATGCTAAATATTTTAAAAAATCCCCAAATTATAACTAAAATAGATACCAAAAAAGATGTATGTTCAGTTTTAAAATTCCTAAGTTACACATTCATAGTTGAGATGTATAGTGAAAAATAACAGACCCATCTAATTCACAGATCTTACTATTCCTTTCAATTCAGTCTCTCAGTTAGCATGATCACAAGCAATATAATAAAGCAATGGTTATAAAACACTAACACTCCAAAAATATAGTATTCTTGCCCAAAGACAGAGTTGGAAGAAAAATTGATTTCATATATGTAAATGAACATAAAAGGTTCTAATTTGTAAGAGGACTAAAGATACTAAAAATTTACAGTGACTAACTTGAAAATGGCGCTTAGACCCATAGAAATAGTTAAGCTCTCTTAGGAAAAAGATTTAAAGACCAAAGAGCTAGCAGTCTCGAAGCAAGCCCTAAGTGAACTCCTAGAGTTAAAAATTATATAGAATAGAAAAGTGCCCAAGGAGAATGAGAAATTAAGAAATAGCAGGAAGGCAGTAAAGACAAGCTCTATAGAATCTGATAACTCCAAAAAGAGAGTGGTCAACAATATTCAATGCTATTGAGAATTAGAAGCCTACTTGATTTGGCCAGCAGAAACTCTAATGGCCTTCCTTAAAAAAAAGTCTCTTTGAGATGATAAAGATATAAATCAGATTGGTGAAAGTTAAAGTGTTGACAAGTGAACAGGAAATAAGGATTACTATCATTATTACCTTATGCTAAAATTTATTTTCCCCTTTAGACTGTAAGTTAGAGGGTAAGGATAAGGTTACATGTACCTTTAAGAAGACAATGTGCCGCTGGACTAGTGATTTTTAAACAATGCTCCTGCAGAAATCCTAGTGCTTTAATTAGGGCACTCAGCCCAAAGAATCACATGATCATAACAATTACAGAAAAAGAAAAAGTTATCTGGCAGAAATTAATCTTTTAAAACAGATTAAAGACTTGGGGGATGTTTCCCTCAACTGTTCTATAACATTCATTTTGCTACATATATTACACAGGGGGGTGTAGGAAAGATGTCATCCTGCCATCTTGGACCTAAATGCAATATTTCACATTATTTACAATACAGAAGTTTTTGAGTAAGTCTAGCTGTCAAAAATTAATGAAGTCCTCTTAACAAAAATGGTGACAGCCTGACAATCAGTTCTCCAAAATTAGAAGGCTCTAACATACTATGACTGTTTTTCTCCCAATAAGAAATGTCCACCTTCTTTAATAAAATACAATACATACCTTGCATATAATAACACAGTAAACAGATCCCCTCTGAGGAGTGGAGGACACTGAACTCCTCTCAGAAATTCACTTTCTCTTTAGACTTTTCTCCCTGATTAGTGCTGCTAAAGCCATTTTCACTGATATAAACGAACCTAGAATCTTGCCTTCTGTATCCCTGAGTACAAAGCAGACACTACTATAAAATACTCACCTGAAGACTATGGGACAACAAAATGGACTGAACAAAAATTAATGTTAAAAGTGTATACATAACACAGGAGTAGAAGTATGGGGTGGTCTTTAACACCCAAACACCTAGTGGTACCCCCAAATAACTCAGAGGGACCAGCACAAATCTTCAGTTCACCAAAAGACCCTTTCTGAGTTTCTGTCTACACTCTGGATATAGGTCTCTTTTATTTCAAAAGTATATGACCACGTTAAGATTATCATCATTTCAACATAATAAAGGAAACAATTTTTAAACACACACAATATGAAAGGAGGTAGGGGAGTGTCCTCCTAGAGAAGGTTATATAATATATAAATATATAAAGTTACAGAATCCCCATTTACAACTAAGAAAAAGTAATACAAATTGTCAAAAGTCAAAGAACATGTGATGGAGCTGGATATAAAACCCATGTCTGCCTGACTCTAGACCCTATGTTCTTCCTACTCTGTTTGCCTACTAGGTAGCATCAATATACCCCTGCCAAAAAAAAAAAAGCAAAACAAACAAACAAACAAAAACAAGCACCCAAAGAATGGTATTTTTTTAAGTAGAAAACAACTCACATGGGCCTCCCCGGTGGTGCAGCAGATAAACGCTGCGCTGTGGAGCTGTCGCAGCAGCGACGCTAATTCGACTCCGGGCCAGGGAGAATCCCACCCACATGGCGCGGCAAACCTCTCCTGCCTCACCCGCTGCTCCCCTCAGCAGTGTATTTCTGATCTGCCTGTTCTGCTCCCCACTCTGTCTCTGGTGAACCCTCTCGCCGCCCCATGCCTCTGGCCTGTACCCCAGCTTGTATGTATAAATAAAAAATAAAAGAAAAGAAAAGAAAAAGAAAACAACTCACATGGGTAATAATATGTACTCATGGCTGTAATCTTAGAACACAGACAAGTTTTTTCTTTTGAGTAAAATTATAATTTTTATGATGCAATTAATATAGCAATATTTTGCAGAATTCTAGGAAGAACACAGTATGCATTCCAAAAACAAGCACTAGATTACCAGTAGAAAAGGTATGTAACTTTGCAAGCTGCAAAGTGAAGAGCTTATCCATAGGACACAGGGAATACCTAATCAAATTTTCTTGTATCTCTTCCTATTTCACTGAATGAACCCATGATCCATGTGTCACTCAGGAGAAATATCAAAAAAGACAACTTCATAAGAAATTTAACTCATTGTGTGTGTCTATAGAGTTTCCTATTCTGTTAAAAAAATAATGCAATTTTTAATTTTTCACATGTGTAGGTTCTGATAAAGATATTGAGGACTACTGGAGAAACTGGACCCTATGGCAGCAGCACTATTTTGACTAAAAGTTTGGATCTGGAAGAAATTTGGAAATAATCTATCTTAACTACTCAGTTTTTACAGACAGAAAATAGAAACTTAAAGAATTTAGTACCTCTACTGACAATGACAGTACTTCTCTCAATCAGCTGATTAATGAAGCTTCTGTGAACCCAGAAACAATTTTTTTACTAAAATGCTAGCCTTATCATATTTTAACTAACTGCTGTGGAAATCATCATCAAATATGAGTGAACCTTCCTACCAAAGAAGGCGTTATGTGCACAAAAATGTATGAGAGAGGCTTATAATTTTATTGCTGAATCTAGAACATATACATAAAATATCTAACAATACAAAATAAAAGTAAAACTTGAAAGATCTAGAGATGAGCCTTCAAACATCCTAAATATATAGTACCCGGTATCAGTTATTCTACTACAAACTCTATATTATTTTTAATGTAGTTATTTTTAATATTTCCTGAAGACAGGCAAGTATCAATTTCATTTTGCAAATGAGGAAATTGAGTCAGAGGAGTTAAGTGATTTACTCAAGTTAAAGCAAGAAGAAATGGAACTAGTAGAATGTAGGTCTTTATGAACTCAAGACCTCTACTCTTCCCTGTGGTTTCTATCGTAGTTCCTTCTGTCAGGCTCTCTTCCTTTGTACTCAACTGGTTCACCCATCCTCTCCTATTGCTCCGCCCCCCATTTTAGTATTAAGAGAGGCTTTCTAACACCCAGCTATTACAAAAGAGCCACAAGCATTAGTTCACTAAAAAGATGTAACACAATGAATCACAGTAAAATATTTCAAGAATAAGACTGAACACCCCATTCTCTTTTTCATATGGGTATGCTATGTGGATGGGTGGGACTTCCTCATGGTATGTTAGCTTCTAAGGTAGTCAGACATATGTAACAGTGCAGGACTTTCAGAGAGAGGGTTCCAAAGATTCAAGCTGGAACTTTAAGGTTCACTAGTTCCAGAATATCACTTCTGCCACATTCTATTGCTCAAGCCAATCACTAAGCAACCTCAGTTTCAAGGGGTAGGTAATTATACTATATTTCTTAATGAGAGGAGTAGCAAAGAGTTTATTGCTGTCATTAGTCTTCCACAGTTTCTGTTTTTGTTTTTTTTTATGTATTGCTTGTCATCATTATTATTAACCTTATTAGGCTGTGGTTTATTCTAGAAATGTTCAGCAAAATGTCTACTGCAAGTACTTAGGGGTGTTCAGTCAGCCCCCTAATAGTTCCTGGTCGTCCCAGCTGAGACTAGTTTTCATGGAGCAGAGGTAAAACATCCCTACTATGCCCTGTCCAAATTCCTAACATGCAGCATTATGAGATTAAATAGTAAACTACTGTTTTAAGCAATGATCAGAATGAAAACTATTTTTCATAAATAGTAATAAGGACTTTAAATCAAAAATAACTCAGGAAGACTACCATGAAACCAGAACAGTATGAGATATGAGAGGATGATGCAAAAAAGATAACTATAAATCTATTGGTCCAATAAATATTTATATCATGACCTGTAAACAGGGATGTCTACAGGTTCTGCAGAGGGTTAAAAAAATACTGGAACTTACTCAAAGAACTTATAGACTGTAAAACATTATGCACCATAAATAGAGTCTTTTTACATACTTTTTAATGTTTTCCACAAAAATATACTAACAATTCAGATGAAATCAAACAGACCACAGAGTTTCAGAGTGACCCAGGGTTTGAGTTCCTCTATGCAAATGAAGTAAGGATTCAATCAAAACCCCACAAATTTGCAGTGTGTAATATCTGAACATGCTTTATCTGTGGTATCTAATAAAAAGTTTGGGTTCTTATTTCAGACTGTAAGCGCAAGGTATACGTAACTAATCCTTTTCTTCTTCAGCAAGTATCAGGTTAAAGAATCTTTTAAAGATACTATTACAAATATGCCAGGTAGACCTTTTGTACTTCTCTGCAATCACAATTCTGGGCAAAGCAAGTAAGGTCAGTAGCAAGCTGTTGTTTTAACAAGATTTATTTCTGTCTAGGTGCGCTACCATTTAAACAAACACTATTTCGGAGACTAAAATAATTTTAACTGCCTTTTTTTATTAAAGCACAGACAATTTAACCTTTCATAATATTCTTCTCAGGGTTCTAAAATTATTCACACTTTTCTATTTGCAATATTTCTCTATTCAAATTTCATTTGAAGCCAAAAAGAGCACAAATAAAGAATATTATTCTACCATGTAATTTTAAATACAGGAAAATGTTTGATCTCATATTATGTAAGAATAAAATGGTAATAAGTATGTTCGTGGTCTCCTGAGCAAAGACTCTAATATGTCTTAAAATCATCAGCACTTAGCACAATGCTTCTGTAGAAAGTTGTCAGCAAATTTGTGTTGACTGATAAAATATTTCTCTTCCAGTTATTTTTCAAGTGGACCCAATAAAATTATACAATTTTCTGTGTTAGTAAACATTTGATGAATAGGGGGAGAAAGGATAACCATTTCAAAAGTGGTCACAAAGAAACATACCTGGCCTCATGTTCTCTTCAAAACACTGAAAGGTATGGTATGAAGGGGGTATGTTACCAAATTCACTGTGCTCTGATTGTCAAGATAGTAAAGTTAAGTGACAATAAAACAGTAATCTAAATTATCAAGGGCCTGAGTTTATCTTTTCTCTCATAATTTTAATTCCAGCTCATTACATGGTAAATTGACAGAATTTTAAAAAATATAACTCACTGCTAAAAACTAGTTTATCCAAATTATACTATAAAAGTCAGAAGAGAATACTGAACAAGAACATAATTAAGAATTTTAAAATGCTAATGAGCTTCATTATGAAAAGTAACAATATCTGGGAGGAAGAAAAGTAACAATATCTGGGAGGAAGATACTCCCAACAATATCTAACCTGAATATCTAACTGGACTCTAGGCCAGTATCTTTATACACCAAGGCCTCCATTTTCTCAATTACAAAAAGGAAGAGTGGCATGATCTCTCCAGATTCCAATTGGGCTCTAAAAAAATTCTACTATCCTCAAAAAAAAAAAAAAAAAAAAAAAAAAAAAAAAAAAAAAAAAAAAA
>PVIJ01002629.1:0-106312 GCA_004024925.1 Scalopus aquaticus | reverse complement strand
AAAAATAACATAACAGTTTAAATTAAATTACAAGGTAGACAAGAGACACAAAGTTTCAAACATCTCCATATTACTTTTATTTTATCATAACAATTCTGTGTGGTAGACTGAGTCTGTAATTATTACATGCAATAGGCAAATGTCAAAAATGAAGATAAGTGAAGTTATGTGATTTGATTAAAGTCACTCAAATCAAAAAAAGGTCTAGACATCAGATCTCATTTCCAGCTCAGTGCTCATATTTCCAGAAAGAGCAACTTTCGAATCCACAAGACCTACAAAGAAAATTATGTAAGAGTAAGGGGTAATAATATGGTGTTATTTTTAAATGGCTACACTGTTTCTTTAAATGTAGTATCGTATGTCTTAAATTCCCTAAGACAACAAAATTTTAGGCTTTTATGTCTCAAAATTACTTTCAAGATTCCTGGAATACAAAAATCCCACTGTTTTAAACATGTTATAATAATACTACAAATTTCAAGGTTTCTTAAATTAATGCATATCCCTTGACCAGAAAAAGATCTCTAGTAAAATACATTTTAAAGTATTTGTACATTAACAACGTACCTAAGCTTTTTAGTTTAATGCAGCATTTCACAAATTTGTTGGTCCATATACATTTCAGACTAAAAAAAAACCAACTGACATTTTAAAGCACTTTTGTTCCAATGAATTCATCTTGAAAAACACTCTGCACATTTTTAAAGAAATCATTTGTTACATAAGACACAAAATCATTATAGTTTTTCCTTGCTTCTCAAGCATATTTTCTGAAAAGGTGACACATCTTAAAATCTGTACATTAAATAGGCCAGTCAGTGTATCTGTTTGTTTTTCCTGAAAGTTGGTAATGCAGTATTGTACTTTACTTCAACAGCAACTTGTAATAGAAGAGCTATGGTTAAAAAAAAAAAAAAAAAGGACTTCTCAATGTATTCTTGGTGACACAAATGACATCATATTAAAAGGTCTTGTCCAGTAATCAAGCTAAATCAGATCTGAGAAGAGACCTCAATTCAGATGGAAGTGCACACTTTGAATATGTATTATTGCAAAGAGAGGTAACTGGGGGAAATGTTCATTAAGGAAGCAACACTTGAACCAATCTAAAACTGGAAAAGGGATTTGTGTCTAAATTGAGAGCAAACATTTACAGGTAAAGGATAAGTCAAACTGCTTAATCATTGGGTCCCAGTTAACCTAACAGTAACATGGAAGTAACTAAATATGATTTTTGTCCTATTTATAAAATAGCAAAGTCTGAGGCAAAGACTAATTAGCTAATCTGAATTTATACTGTGCTCATGATTTTATAACACTAGATGAATTAATTTAAGTACCAAAGGAGCCAGACATTTCCAATCCTTTCTCCAGATAACTGAGTTCCCTAATACAAATTAACCACTTTCCTTTTACTTCCATCCAAGAATGTTTAGCAAGTCCAAAAATATTTTCAAATACTTTTGAAAATGTAAGACAGCTTAGAAACTTGAGCTGTTTTTAGTAATGGTATTTTAAAAGAGGTATAACTTACCACACTACTTCAGGCAAGAGGTGTACGACTTGTCACCAGTTAAGAGTGGTAGCATGGGAGACTGAAAAGAGTTATTTTGAGAAAATGAGAGTGCGGGTTCTAGTCTTAAACCTCACCCTTTTCCCTCACATGTATGAAATTAGACACTTAGATAATTTACAAATCAAATTTTTGCTTAAAAATGAAAGAAATTACAGCAGAGTAAGTTATTTATTTGTTTTTAAAGCTATACTCCCCCCCAAAAAAAAAAAAACATTTTTAGGAACAAAAGCATTGGTGTTACTAGATTTTAGGTACAGATTTCAGCTCTTCCTAATCCTTAAATGTTCATACAAGTCTTCCCTATCCTTCTCCCCCACCCCACACTGTACACCATTATATTCAGAACTTAGATGGTAATTCTGCTAAGCAGATCATAACAGTTCTCAGATGCAGAGTAAATTTCAAGTCACTTCCTTACCCACAAATACATGTACAAATCATATTTTAAAATAAAGTACAGAATACCAAAAGACATCACAAAAAGTATCAAAGTATAATATGACTCACCAATCTACAATTATCTTATTTTCAGCTAAGGTGCAAACACCACCTTTATACAAATAAACTTAGGTTCCTAGTGTTAGATTAAGGAATAAAACAAATCTAAAATCACTTAAAAAATAACACACCATTTTGGGGATAATGACATTAAAAAAAAAAAGAAAATACTCAACTCCATGATATAATAAACCTCTATGAGGAAAATAATTGAAAATCTCTCAGTTGTATAATAAATAGCATAACTTCTAACTTCAAGAATTTAGCCATTTTCCATTAATGTGTTTTCTTCAGGTACACTACAGAAACATAGCTCCTGTCTGCAACCTAATGCTCTCCAGAGAACAGTTCCTTCAAGTTATCATATAAAAGAGGGCAGAAATGATAAACCCTACAAGGATTGACACTACTCACTCCTACAAATCAGAGCCTTTTCAATTATTTGAATACCCACATCTCCAACAAGTTCAATAAGATACTGATAGATAAAAAAAAGTTTTGGAATGCTATAGAGGACAAAGCACTGTGCCTCACAATCACTTCTTGATTTTATCTCATTGAAATCAGGTAAGATATTTGACTCTGATTATAAAGGGATGATCATATAACTTGTTGACAATATAAAAGTCCTTCCATCTGGGGCTTCTTCCCCCTTTATCTCAGCTATCTCCTTGGATATTTACACTTCTAAGGAAAAGAACGGCTTGAGAAAAAGAGGTTAAAGTCCAATCTATATTTCATTCCAAGTAGAAGCCTTTAAAAAACAAACAATATACCTTCTTAGAGACTTAAAAGGAAATATACTGAAATACTCAAAGTGCTAGTGTAGGGATGGTGTCATTGTGGGTAAATTCTCAGATGGCTACACCTTCTAAGTTATAACAGTATTATCAATATATTTAAGCCAAAACAATAAAGGAATTGTGGAGAAAGTTAAAATTAATGAATTCAAATATTTTATCCTGGGTTTACTTTCTGTAAGACAAATGGGAAGTTGCCTACATAATTTGACAATGTAAACAAATACAAAAATATCTCATAATTATTCCCTTCTTTATAGTCTGTATGAGAGAAGGGAAAGGAATAAAGAAAAAGAAATAATGAACACACACAGACCAAAACCACAAGAAAAATAATTTAAAATCAAACAATAGGAGGCAGGAGAAAAACAAGATTCTCTACATAAGTGATTTTGCAACACTAATAGCATAAACCACATGCCTGCCACAGGCCTCTTGCTTTCAAACAAGCCACACAGCTGGCGGTCTTGAAAGCTTTCCAGATAGGAACCAAGATAGTTAGAAAAATCATTAGGTCTGACGACTAAACTAAACTGATCCCTAATCTGATTCTTATGAAACACTGCCCTGTTGGAGTATAATATTAAGGCAGCCAGAAACTCAGTTAAAAAGGGTGGTTATTACTTTTATAGAAAAATCCTTAAGAAATATTGCTTTGAATGTGGGCCTTTTATTTCATAATTTATTTTTGCATAGAACTGGGGTGTAGGCCAGAAGTGTGGGGGGGTGAGAGGATTCACCAGAGACAGAGTGGGCGAACGGGGGCCTTTTTAGTTAATAAAGAACTGTCCAAAGTATTGAAAAGTACACACTTTCTAGAGAGAGTCATCTATATAATGTGGGACACTTTCAGAAATAATACAGAGGCATGTCTAGAGTAAAATCTGCTTTTGGTATCCTTATGTGTGAATATTAAGAGTCTAGCATCCTCTCTGAGTCAAAGTACCAAATGACTGAAAAGAAAGTTTTATTATATTTGGAGACTGAACTTGGTTTTAAGAATTCAAAGGTTGTTTCCTAAGCGGCTTGAAAGGCACGTTTTTATCAAGTTCTTATATAGTGTCCCCTATGACATGATTTTCACCAACTTCAAGAAGCCAAACACTTTCCCACACAAATTCCAAATACTCTATCACAATCCCCACAGAAGTCTCTAAAGCAGCTCTCTGGTTTTGTTTTCAGAACATTTAAGAAATTACTTATCCAAAAGAGATTTGAGTAGGTAACTGAAGAGCTGACTCTGCTACATCCATTTTCTTCCTCACAGGCAAGGTAGTCTTACTAAGACATTCTTCATCAAACAGAAGCAAAACAGTATCCTTTCCTATGAAGTACAAATTTCTCTACTGCTGAACCAAAACAATGTTTTTTTTAGGTTAGAATATACTGTAGAGATTTGTTTATAGATATAAATAATGTTTTCTTAAATTATAAAATATAGGGTTGGTGAAGGTATAAAATGACCAAATGAATAAATTTATCTGCAACCTATTAATAAGTTATTTATTTATCTAAGGATAGCACTAAGGAAATCATGTTTTCCACTAATTTGAAAGGATTTATGCTCCCTTCCCCCATGTTCATTACAGCACTATTCACACAGTAGCCAAGATATGGAAACAACTAAGTGCTGGAAAATGAATGAACTAGAAGATGTGGCATATGGACACAACAAAATACCACTGAGTCACTGAAAACCACACACACACACACACACACACAATGAAATCTTGTCATTTGTGACTACATGGATGCACGTGAAGGGGATCTGCTACCTGAAATAAGTCAAAAAGGAGAAAGACGGTATATTAATTCACTCCTTTGCGGAATATAAGAGAAAAAAAGCAATTAACGAGCTAAACAAAACAAATCCTTAGACTCTGACATACTTAGAATGGCAGTTGCCAGAGGGGAAGGAGGAAGGAGGCAATGGGTAGAGGGGAATGACTGGTTTGTGGTGAATAATTACTGGACACCGGGTGTTGAGCATACTGAGCTGTATACAGTTGCGGATGTGAAAAACTGTACATCTGAAACCTATATAATATTATAAACTAGTATTACCTCAAGAAAAAGAAAATCAGACTTTTCATTAAATCTAGGTACACTGCTAATTTGACACCTCAGTTTTTTTGGCACAGTTCTTAACAAAACCTTTTAACAAAGCCATTATGTGCCTAGGTCTTATTGATTAGTCATATAAACTCATTCCTACTGTAACAATTACTGATATTTAAGAGAAACAGTAGTGATTATTATAACAGAATGGGATAAATATTCTGAGCTTCATTTTTACTTAGAAAGCAGTATTCATTCCAAGTTCAGAAAACTAAAGATTCCTATAAGCAAGACACTAATTATTGTATGATTATAAACAATACTCTAAGAGCACTATAAGCATTTACCAGTATTGCCCAAAATGTTAATCGGTAGCTCGAATATTTGATTTAAGTACAGCTTTTCTTCTAGTAGCCTCATCCCTGAGAGGTATTAAGACATAGCAAAATTCATACAAGTCAGGGAATTCAACAGACCACAGTTCAAATATTAACTTCTGCTATTACCATATATATGACCCTGGATAAGCAAATATCCTCTCTCTGCTTTACTTTCTTCAACCGTAAAGTGGGAATAATATATACCAAGCTGAATTTCTAAGAGAATAAGAAACATATGTAAAGCACATATGGAAGGGCCTGGCCTAAAGTTGGTACATGATAATTACAGCAATTACTATAATCATTATGGAAGCTGAAGAGATCAACCAACCCCATTAAGAGTCACAAAAGTGAAATGCCTAGAACCTTCAGAAATATTTCAAAGATTTTGTTTTGTTCAAAGACTTGTACTTCTAGGTTCTACAAAGTCCAAACAATATTTGTCATTAGACTGTTTCATAAGACTCATTAGGTCTACTCTTGATGATATCGAGAGACAAGCAGCTATTCCATCATGACTTGAAACACAGAGACTGCCACTTACTGAGTCAGATTTAACTAATACATAAACTACTCAAACTATGTTAAACACTTTGGGAGACACCATACAATTTTTCAACAGCAAGTCAATTAGCAAGTATTTATCGATTCCATTGTGTATACATTGTGTATTAGAATCTTGGCACACGCACCAATAATCAAATGTAGTCTCTGCCCTCAAAGAATTTATCTTCTAAAAGAAACAAACAAGAAATTAAAGAAACATGTAGGAAAATATAACATTTCTTAGTATAATAGTTGGCTAAAGGGGTGGAGTGGTCACTGGACAACTGACATCAATTTACAAAGCTTTGAGTCAGTTTTGTTATGTTTTAAAAACAGGAGAGAATATAATGGATGACTAATAGATGGGAGGTAATTATAAATTATAATTTGAATATGGAATGAAGCAATAGTAAGAAAGCACATCAACATAGGATGAACCATAAGTAATTTTCACGGTGAAAATTATCTGGGGTAGGAGACAATAAAATCAGAAAACTTTGAAAAGATGTTAGGGTGATAATAGCTTAATATGAATTTAATAAGATGAAAACAAGTGATCATTTCATATATCAAATTCTTTGCTAATTATTCAACCTTTGGGGGAAAAACATTGCTTAGGATACTTAATTTATTACCAGCACCAGTTTTCTATAAAACAATGGGCAAATCGTTGATTGTATGAGTATAATGCTGTTTCACTCCATAAATGCTACCAAACTACCTTTAACCTTTCTGCCATTTGGTATGAGCCTCTGAGTTTAACCTTCAGAATTTTTAGGGAAAAAAAATGTAAAAAATGATGAAATTGAAAGAATATTATGTGTATATACAACTGTTCAGATACTATATGGCAAGTTAACAGAATATATGCAGAGCAATCCAGCTCATCCAGATAGGAGGCCAAGAAGACTTATCTGGGGATGCGCAAGCTTTCCTGAACAGCTGGGCCCCCACTGCCACCTCTAGCCTCTCCACATACCACTCTAAACACTCTACACCTATTTATTATCTCCCTTTCCAAATCTGTCTTAAATAATAAAGCATTCCATTTTTCAAGACTAGTAGGCATATGCCTAAGATACATATTCTCAGTCAAAATACACTAAAGCTAAAGATTATTCAACCTCAAATTTCGCTAACTTCTCCATCTCATCAACACCTATGCTATCTAACTCCTAGTTAAGTTTTTCTTGTCAATTTGTGTTTAGGAGTCAGTGGGAACTTTTCATTCTCTTGAATTAATCAAGTGCCAGGTACCAGATGGTATAAAGACAGTGTATTAATATTTTCCTTACCTTTACACAGGTACTCTATAGATCAACAACTCCTAAAAAAAAAATTAATACCCTCTCTCTTACTCATTCCAAGAAGGTTTTACTCTTCCTGGAACTTGCTCTATAGAGATGTTAGGATAATTCTTTCGTTTCCAAGCTTGGCCTCATATCTGGAGCATTCTTTCAAATAAAGCCAGCTCTACTTTTCTCCCTTTAATGAAATTATTATTCACTGTTCTTTTTAGATTTCATTTTAAGGTAATAAACATTCACTTTGGAGAACAAAAGAAATTATAAAATGCAGAGAAATACTATTCTTACCACCCCACCCCCATGAAGTTACTAATATTTTCAAAGCACTCATTTTACTAATTTGATAGGTAGAAAGTGGCCTCATGCCTCAGTCCTCACCTTTATTTTTTACTTAAGAATCTAATCTATTCTTCATAGACGCTGACATGGGACTTAGTTTTTCCCAGAATCTTTGCTACAGGTGGCCCATTAACTTGGTTTAGTACTCTGGTCTTTCTGGCCAAAGCTTAGTCACCTCTACCTCATTACCACTAAAATTGTAAGCAGCTGACTACTCTCTCTGGGACACACCTACCATTCTAGCAGCAGACACAGCTCAAATGCAACCACCAATAAGTCAATTCAGTACCACTCTTACCTCCCCATACCTGGCTAGAAAAACCAAAAACAGTGGGGTAAAGTTTAGCAGATTTCCACAGAAACTTCAGCAACTCTTGATAATAAATACATTTTTCAATTTGTCCCAGTAGCCATGATGTGGATCAATGAAATGCTATTTTCAATATCGCCAAGTACTTATAACTCAAACTGTGAGTCTGTACATTTGCACACTAATGACACATGTTCTAACCCTTAATAATTAAGTTACTAACATATATATGTCAGCCTGTGTATATCTCTGTATAAAGTACACATGCTCTTACTCTTAAATTTTCCCAAATACATGAGAAAGGATACAGACATTTTGCTATTATTAGTTTAAAAAAAAAAAAGGCCTTAGTACCTTAGTGTGAGTCTAATAAATAACGTATTTACTTGGTTTCTCTAGAGACAGCACTCATGGATAGAACAATCAGTAACTCACTCAGTCTTGTCCCCATAAGCTCTTTACCAGTAATTAATATACTTTTCTTAAGACTTCCTTACTTAAAAGTTTTCCATTCCTATTACAAGATTATGTATATTAAGGTTTCCTCAAGGAGATTAATACATCCCCCACTTTTTTTCCATCTCCTTCCTCTCAACACAAGCACACATGAGCAGTCTTCAAGTAAACATCTTCAAATAAACAACAATCTTGATATGTATTCATTTACACTTTAAATAATCGTATTATTTAAGGGATGTACCTAAAGTAAATTGAGCCAAATATTGCCTGGTTAAAAAAAAACTCAGTGGAAAGACTGAAGTATGTTCCCTCTCCTCATAAATGCACACCTGCATTTCTCCTGAATTTTGATGAAATTCACAATATATTACAATTCATTCAAATATTGCCCAAAAGATACCTCAATGCTTGCTAATCACCAAATTGCTTTAACTGATTGTATTTCAAAGAAATTAATTTTTAAGTAATTCTTCAACCAATTCTCTACAATAAATAATGGCATGAATCAGAACATTTACTGACAAAGTCAATTCAGTCAAAAGCCAAGGAGTTAAACAAAAGCAGCAGTACAATCTTAAAATACTACTATGTTCTGGCTAACCAACAAATAAAACAAACCAGATAAAACAAACCAACAAAACTGTGAAATGAAATTTACTTGCATTTTCAAAGTCATTTTTAATCTTACTAAAGAATCATATAGTAGATAATATGACTAAACACTGGTGTATAAAAAGCATTTAATAAACAGTAGATTGATACACACACAGGGAGAGAGACCCACCAATAGACAGGTTTTTTAAGCTGCATTACCTACCAAGTGCTTCCAGCAATCCCCAGTTCTTTAGAAGACAGCATTTTAATGAACGTACTATATACATCCCAGAGGCTCAACCCACATTTCCTGATTTCTATGACAAAGATTGTCATTAACCTACCAAGATCACCAGGAATGCAGTACCAGTGTGGCCACACTTAAATAAACCTTTCATCTACTTGAGCAAAACAAAAACACTGTGAAACTGGTGTGGCCAGTCATACAACTTAGCACTATTATACATTAGTTTCAGATGAGACCGCCTGACTAATCACTGTACCCGAGACTCATACAGGAAAGTCAAACACGTGTAACCTGATGAAACTTAGAAAAACAAAGACTAATCAATCAAAGCAATTTTTAACAGAATAACTTACTATGATATTATATAAACCATCTCCTGAATAAAATTCTAGATAAAGTCCTACAGATTATATGTAGTTGCTATACTTCACTGCAAAACAAGACCCTGATTTTTCAGTTAAGGTCTTCTCTGCATTCTTTTGCAAAACAATTTATAAGTTTGTGACATTCCTATATGCAATTTTTTTTGCCAAGTCTCCTTTGTATTCAGAATTTATAAACTTGATTCCTTGGATAAAGATCCTTATCATCTTAAATCCCTTTAATATTTTACTGACATGAGACAAGTGGTTTCTAAAATATTGTGCTTGAACTTAATTACTATTAGTGATTAAACAGCAATCAAGTCTCACTTACAAAAAAAAAAAGATTAAGAAAAAATTACTCAGCAATATTCAAAGATCATTCATATAAGTACTATACATGACTAAGAGTATGCTATTCATCTTAAATATGTTAATTCTAAAACATAACTTTTGTATTTTTCCTGATATCAAACTAGATACCAGAATAATTAAAATAAAAAAAGGGAAAATTACCAGAACAAACAATACCAAAATGCGATTAAGGTACAGAGCCACTAGACCCCTCATACACTACTCATGAGTATAAACCTAAAATTGATTGACAAAACCTATGAAAGCTCAACATACATTATTGCGAACACCCAGCAATTTCAACTTTGGGTATACAAGAGCAACAAGCATTAAAACATATAGGAGACTAGAAACATGTATAAGGAGGTTCAAAACAGCTTTATTCATAGTGGTTAAAAATACAAATGACCCAAATGTGCATAAATAGGATAAAAACATCAATTTTAATATATATTCATAAAATGGAACACTACACAGCAATGAAAAAGAAATATAAACTATATACCACAACATGGATAATCTCACCGATGTAATACCAGGCAAAAGATGATGGACACCAAAGAGTACATTCTGTATGATTCCCTTTTATACATGTTTCAAGAACAGGTGAATTAATCAAGGAGGGATAGAGATCTATCTATGGGGATCATGATCAGAATAGAGGTTAACTTGGGAGTACACTAATGGGAAGAGGGAACACACAAGAGTCTTCTGGAGTGCTGGAAAGTTTCTATATATTGTTTTGCATAATATATATAAAGGTGTATACATATTTACACATGTATAAAAACAGTCATATTATACCTTGCCACTTACTAGCTTTCTGACCTTCAAAAAGTAATTTAACTTCTCGAAACTTATCTTTTTCTTCTATAGCTTAGGGATAATGCTTTAATATTAGGATTGTAAAATATCTGAAATTGATAATTGCTATAAATATCTGGTCTCTTACATCACAAGAGGAACATGGTGAAAGAATGTATGATGCCTATAGTAAAAAGCAATAGTTGAAAATCTTGGCAATTCAAGAAATTAGAATTTGGAAAAGTCTGACATCATATATAGCGTAAAAGCAAAAATTTAACATGGCACAACAAAAATGCATGTGTAGCCATTAGAAAAGGATAATTTGTAGTCGTAAAATCTTAAAAAGTATGAATATGTACTTAGAAATATGCACTTAGAAGAGATTTCCAGATGAAAAGGTTAAATAAAATATAAGCAATTCTAACACATAAGGGTTAATTATCTTTAGTTAACTGGCAAAGGTCGTTATACAAAGCAAACAGAAGAAATAATACAGTGATTTTTCTGCTCTAAGTCAAAACTTTCAAGTAGCTAATTTGTTTTAAATCCTCCCATACTCCTATTAAGTCAGCAAAGAAAATGGTTCTAACACTAAGGAGGGATACACACACACGCCTACACACACAAGATTGTGTATGTAGGGGTGTGTGTGTGTGTGTACACACATACAAACAAATTTTTCATAACAGCTATAGCTTTTAACCATAAAATGCAAACTATGTTTAAATTATAGCTTTGGCAGAGGTACTGTATTTTTAACATTATTTTCTGGATTTTTCTCTTAGAACATGGTCAAAAATACAATTTTTTCTATATGTAAGAACACAGCATAAATCTTTCTTACTGCAACAAAGCCAAGCAGAACTTAACTTCACTGACCAATGTAATGCCAAAATGCTAAATTAAAGTAAAAAAATCTTAAAAAAACCTAATACAATACTGGACAGAAATACCACAAAAAGTAATTTCAATCTGTGGATACTTTTCTTATTGTTTGTATGGTTTCTGAATTTATTCTAATTCAAAATTCTAACCTGCACAAACATAAAATACTACTAAAAATTTCAAACTAATTTGGAAAACTATATGCAGGGATGGTTTCCATTTTACAGTTCTATGCAGTTCACAGTGAAAATTTATAGCTAAATTAAATGAGATATTCCTTACACTAAAATTCTAAAATTACTGTTACATAATAATGTGTCAACTTTTAGAAAGCATTAACACTTTGATGTTATTTTTATATCTACAATTTTTCTGCATACTAGAAAAACCAAAATAAAAGTCAGACTTTATTCCAGTTCATTTTAAGTTAAGTTTTAATTTTCACTCAAGCGTCATCTTTAAATGCTTACATTTAAAAATAAAACTTCACATTCACTGAGGCAGGGATGAAACACATTGTTAACAAAGTCATTAAAATGTTATATCCCAGCAAAGACAGTATGAATAAATGCAATTTTCACACACAGAAACATATCACAGTTTTAAACAATAAGCCGTGGCTCACATCATGATGTGGGTAGAGATGCTGAAAAGGTTAGAATGCAAAGTCACCTTAAGGTTAACAGGATTTACCTTTGTGTTCATATTACATAAATTCTTTATTAGGTTTCAAAAAACAATATTTATGAAAAAGTCACAATGTGATGATAAAAGCTATTTTAAAACTTGCAAATCAATTCTTTCACTAAACTCACCAAGTATATAGTAAATAGTGACTGGAATTGTAAGGGACTATGGATGAAGCCAACACAATTGCTTGCAGCTAAAACTGGACAAAGCAAATACCCCAGAGTTTTTTAATCTTCAGGAATTTTTTAAAAAGTTGTTCTTTTTTTTCCAGTTAAAAAACACAATTACACTTATGTTTGGGCAGCGAGTATCTGTGCCAAGTTTAGCTACAGTGAATTAAAATAGCTAGATTTGTAAGCAGGTTTAAAACTATGCTCAATCATTTAAAAAAAAAAACACCTGCATGTGTATATTTTCCACAATATATTACAATAGGATTCTATTTCAAGAATGCTGGTCTGACTAAAACTTTTCCCCAACTTATTCCTCATTCTAGATATAAAAATGAGATTTTTCTGTAGAAGTTGATAGAAAATTTTGCCCAAAATCCCCTTTCACTATTTTAGTCACAAATTTTGTTGCTTGACTTGGGGGTGGGGGGCTGAGCAGGGGGATTATAAAGAAACATTATAATGTACATTAAGTATAAGAAATATTGTATTTTAAATAAATTTTTAACAGCAAATTTTAACACTTACATTAACTTTTTTGTTTCAAATAACTCCCAAGTGACCGATGTTAGCTTTGATGCTTTGAATACTACACATCTATTTAATCTCTAGAGTTCAAAATCCAGGAGTCCATAGTTCAGGAAACACATGCTTTAAGCTGAAATGTGGTTGCTTAGAGAGAGGAATAAGCACTAAAATTACTGAGTGTTAGAGATGGGGGAAAAGTTCTTTTTATTCACAGAATACAGTGCCTTTTTTTTTTAACCTCAAGTCATTAGAGCAGAACTGAAAGGTAAATATTATCACTTTCATTTTACCAAGAAACACAATTCAGCGAAGTAATATGCCTAGGTTATCACTGTTAGTAGAAAAACAAGAATTCAAATCTAAGATTTCATGTTCCAAATTCCATTTTCTTTTCACCCTACCTTTATTCACTCCAAAGTCTGCTTGCTGCATTTGTCAAAGAGCTAGCAGGGACCAGTTTTCTCCTACTGCTTGCAGGGCAATGTTCAAAGACTAAACTTATTTTATTAGCTGCCTTGAATGAATTTAAACACTCAAAACTAAACTGAACAAAGTCAGGAATAATTGAAAGCATTCACCAATGTATATCTTGGGGTGCCAGTGCTATAAAGTCACCCAGAGGCAGGCTGCATCAGCCCCAGAACCCCTTCAGCCTGGACTGCTATCGGAGTAGAAGAGCTTTCTGAACCCTCAAAGAGCAAGTATGAGGTAGTAAACACGGCTCAGTCCTCCACACTGGCCTGAGAAGTTAAGTTTCTTGCTCAGTAATAGCAATCATTTCCTTCCTTCAACACCACTGAATACCTGTTTAGTTAGATTCTCTTTCACACACTGCAGAAAAATGTGAATATTCATGAAAAGCCAAAAGTTGGAACAAACTTCTGATTAATGAAGGTCAGCAAGCCATGGAAGTTTAAAACCAATGGAAGTTTAGAACACATCTGTGAATACAGCCAACAAAGCTAGCACACTGTGAAGACCATTCTCTGCACTAGTCAATCTGATAGCCCTAAAAGCCATTCTGATCCCTCCATCAGCTTACACAAGGCAAAAGTTTTCACCAATCCTTTTTCATGACAACGTGCCCGTTACCTGACCAAGGCACACTTATGGTTACAAGAATTGGCACTACAGATCCGATTATATTGCCATGAATAAGTGCTTTGCATTTAAATTAGCTTGCTGATTTTGAGTTTCACTTCTTCCTTTCACCATTTTCTCTACCTCATGTCAATCTTCTCTTTTTGTTTCTGGTGCTACTATGTTAGGTCTTCATAATTTCACTGACCAATAATCTTTGAACTACACAATCCATTGTCTACACAATCCATTCTATAATAGTTGCCTAAATCATCTTTAAAATTACCTTCTATCATGTCAAACTCTGCTGCTCAAAGTCTTTCACAATAGCTCTATAATGTGAATTGAATCAATTTTAAACACCTCTGCATAGCTTTGAAGACCTAATTTATATCTACCCTATTTATTTATCAACCTAACTTCCTACTTCAGAAGCAAACTAATGAACCAAATAAGCTTCTATAGTTAAACAATCACAAATGAAACCAAGTCAGCCCTCCCACTCCTAACACCACATTTGTTGGTGTGACTTTTGATGGTGTGAAAACATGTCATTCCCACATTGAAAACTTTCAGTAGTTCCCCACTATTTATATAAATTCAAAATTTTTAAGAAGGTATTTAAAATTCTCTGTGCTTTGACCCCCAACAATGTGTGACATATTCTTGCTACAACCAACATACATCCTGCTCTTAAAAAACACTGAGCTCTTGGACTTTCCTAGCAGACATCGTCCTGGTTCTCCCTGTATCTCTCTGTGTCAATGTTCACCTGGTATCCATATCCTCATTCTATTAACATTGTTCCCATCTTTTAAGGTTCTACTCCTACTTCTTCATGATCCTTCCTAAATCTCATGTCTGAGAACTAGATCTCTAGTCTTGTGTTTCCGTAACTTACTTTAGACTACGTATCAGACTCTCTTCTATTTTTGTTATATTGGTCAACACATCTTATTCTCTTTAAAAGCATGACAGTCTTAAAGGTAGAGGCTACTGTCTTAATCTTTACATCAATCATAATAACTGACAGCACAGTACCATCCTTGAAATACCTGTTACAAAAAATATCAATAAATGGAACACATCTGGACCCTTGGCAAAAGCCAAACACTCTACATGGCAACTGTGGTAAGATACAAAATTTAAGCGAAAAGACAAAATTACATTATAAAAAAAGTAGATATGAAAGAAACAGACTTTGACAGCACTTAACATTATCTATAGACAGCATTTGATATATGTCTGTTCTCCTCTGATCAGATCAGTTCTCTACCTACATAAACCATGATCAACTTCTCACTCACCCTGAACATATTCCATTCATTCACGTTTCCATGAGCTCTGCTCACACCACCCTCCATGCTCACTTACCACTTCCTCCAACTTCCACAAGTTTTTTTTCTGGACTGATATAAACATAGTCACAGTTGTGCCACAACATCTATTCTAGAAAGCAGAGCTGAGCCAGTTGCTCTCAACCATGGTAGAGCCAGATGCTACCAATAAGGGTTAGTCAATTAAATCACTACATTAAAACAGCTGAACAGTTTGTACACTAAATCTGAAAAGGGCTTGCTGTTGTTTAATTGTGGTAAAATATACATAACATAAAACTTACCATGTTAACCATTTGTATGTGTACAGTTCAGTAATGTTAAATGCATTCGCATTGTTGCATAATCTCAAGAACTCTTTCACCTTACAAAATTGAAACTCTATCCATTAAACAAATCCACATTCTTTCCCGCTGCCTCCCAACCCTGTCAATCACCATTCTACTTTCTAAGAATCTGATTACTCTCATATGAGGTGGAATCACTCAGTATGTCTTTCTGTGACTGATTCACCTCACGTAGCATACTGTCCTCGAGATTCATCCATGTTGTAGCATGTCAAAATTTTCTTATTAAGGTTGAACAATATTCCATCCTATGTATATACCCATTTTGTTTACTCATGTCAAGAGAAGTTTGGGTTGCTTCCACCTTGTGGCTGTTGTGAATAAGGCCACTACAAATGTAGGTGCACAACTGAAAGTGTTGTGGTTTTGTTTTTTTAAGTACCTCAAAAGTCGCCTTAAAACGGAAAGAGGGAAAATCACCTCAAAGGGAAAGATCATCTTCCAAAGCAGCTGAGAGTGTAAAACAAGTGTCTTACCAATATTGACAGAGGCAATTTACTGTGTAAAGTTTCCATGGATGAGAAGCTGCTCACAAACTCAATTTGTGCTTGGTGCTAATGTAAAGTTGTTAATGTATTTTTTTTTTACATACAGCTGGGGTACAGGCCCGAGGCGTGGGGTGGCAAGAGGGTTCACCAGAGACAGAGTGGGGAGCAGAACAGGCAGATGAGAAGTACACTGCTGAGGGGAGCAGCGGGCGAGGCAGGAGAGGTCTGCCCCACTATGTGGGATTCTCCCCGGCAGTGCGTCGAACTCGTGTTGCCGCTGCCAACAGCTCCACAGCGCAGCGCTCAACGGCTGTGCCACCGGGGAGGCCCTGTTAATGTATTTTAATGCCTGGTATGAACCAAATACTGATAAGTTTAAGAGTAACTCTATGAACATTTATACATGCACACTCACAGGCCTCCCAAGCACTGCTGAAGAGAATCACTAATCATATGCAAATAAAATCCTGCTATAGCTAGGTCTGGAGTATACTAGAAAAGTCCTTCAAGAAAGCACCTCCTTTAGTACTGGCATTTGTAACACTTATATGAGGCTCACATTTTCTATTAGGCAATACTTCCTTGCTTCCCCCATAAACTTGACTACAACTCTCATTCTCAGACCCAGAGATTCAGGACAAAAGGACCGAATTCTTTCATGAGACAAGAAAATTTCTACTGTAGAATGAGCACCTGTGAACAACTACTTACAAAGCTGATCAGGTCCACTCACACTCGGAAGCTATCACACTGCCTGCCTCCCAAACATCTAGAAGAGGAAGGTGGTAAGAAGTAACTCCTGCCAACATAACTTTCCCAGGGCCCCTTGTGTAAGTGTATAAGTGAAAGAATGAAAGGAAGGGGTCTGACAAAGAATTTGGAGTCAACTTTCCAAGAAAGATCTTTCTAGAGAGAGCAGCAGAGGAGAGTGATTAAGAGCACAAACTGGAGGCAGATTTCTGAGGTTAGAATAATGGCTGCCCACATACTAGCTATGGGACTGTAGGCAAGTTCCCAACTCTGTGCCATCTGCAAAACAGGAATAGTAATCATACCCACTTCATGGTGTTGCTAATCAGGTTTTAAGTAATGAGTTAATGTTAATGAAGCATTTGAAATAATGCTTGAACCACTGTGAACACATACAAAGTGATTGTAAAATAAACAAGCAGGTATCTCAAGTTTTACTAAAATGGCCAGTGCTACAAAAGCACAATCAATGAAGTCCAGATACCTTAACCAAGTTTTAAAGGTTTACATTCCTCAATATACACATGCATAACTACAAATTTAATTATCCATAACTAAAAAGTCAATAAAACTGTATCGCAATGATGCATGCCCAGAAATAAGATGCCTTAATTCACTTGCTAATTACCAACAATATTATTTTAACAACAATAAGTAAACCAGTATTACTCACAAATGTTTCTATTTAATACTTAAAATATTACTGGCTTCATACTTGTTTATATTCTTTTAACTTGTGAGTTCTAAATTCTGGTGAAAAAGACTATGGGGAATAAGCTTCATGATTTTCCACAATACTGGCAGATATTTACAGAAAGGACAAAAAACAAACAAATGACAAAAAAATAGCCCAGAGGCCAAATTTTATAGTCAAACACATGCACTTAATACACATTCAATACCATGTTGTTTCCTCAATGTGCAAATATTACATTTCAATTATACAAAAATTTTAATTCAATGCAGATCATTTTCCCATGACAGTAACTTCAAAAGTACAACTGATTTAGGGGAGGGAAACAACTCCTGAGACTCTTTCTCAAAAAAAAAAAAAGATTTAAAGAAAAAGATTCTAAAGTTTTAAGTATTTTTAAAAGTTTGCTATTTTAACTACGGCAGAATTCAATTATACATTTTACATCAATATCACATAGAGAAACAGTTTCTCCAACCAACCAGCCTTTTCTAAGCTCTATCTGTTTCGATAAACTAATGACATTAAAATTAAGTTCCTTATAGTTTCAAAATGCAAAAATATCTGCATTTTTTGATTAACCACATTAATGCAGTCAATGTATCTTCAAAGTTAACAGGAAACAAAACAAAGAGCCCTCAAATAGTCCCTTAAAACATATAGAAAGTCACACCTTCTCATTAATTAGCTTTTATAAATCAATTTTGAAAATCTAATTTTGGATGATTCAAAATAATTCTATCAGTTATTTCCTGTAAAGTTTAAAACCTGCAAACACTTTTTGTTCCCTTCCTAATGTTTATACCAAATAAAATTACTTTCATATTAAGATATATTCGGTTTAACACTGCATCACCATTTCTTTGAATGAAACCCAAATTATTTTTCTCTGTATATCTACAAATACATTTTTAAATTTGATCATACTAATGCTAAGCTAATATATACAGATTATACATAGCTTATTTACTATAGATTATGTATACCTATATTGTGTATCTAATATACAGATCATCCTAGTACTAACTTAATCTATAACAAATAGATTCTCATGTTGAATTACTGTCCTTATAATATTCTGGAATGTATTAGATACTGCAGGTGTGCCAGAATACGTATTATATTAATACATTATTATTTCATTTACTTGACGTTTAAAAAGGTGCAGATTTCTCTTAGCCTACAACTTACACATTTTCTCCTTCTGCAGTTACTCACTTATGCACATACATCCCGATAACAGTTAAAAAATCTCTTCTGGAATATTTTTTTAGCTAAGCAGCAAAATTTATGCGAGGTAGATTCCAAATATGCTTTTTAACACACACAAAATGTAAGAAATGCCACTGGATAAAGTACTTGAAGATAGTATTTCAGAAATAACAGTCCATAAGCCATTAAGCATTAACTGATATTCTATTTCACTCTCGGCACTAAGCAGAAAAGATAAATATTTAATACCCTCCTATGGTCAATAAATTTGAATTATTTCAGCAGTCACTGCAAATATATTAGTAAATGCCTATAGTTATAACACCACAGTAAACATTTTTCAAGGCACAAAGTCACTAGTAGAATCTAAGCTTACTGAATGTCTCAGATCAAACATTCCTTTCAAATGTAGGTTTTCATAAAAGAAATCAGTGCAAAATTTCTCTTCATGCCTTTTCTGGCCTTTAAATTTCATTCAGTCATACATAAGATCCTTCCCAGAATATCACAAGCAACCAAAGTAATAGATGAATCTTTCCATACCATTCCCATCTCAAAGATGATCCAAAAACTCAAGTAATCATTCACATTAAAATGGGTGATCAATGAAAAATTCTAAGAACAAAATATCCCTATCTTTTTTCTTTCATTAAGAATATGAGCCTTATTTGAAAGTTTTTGTTCTAATTCAGAGTTAAGAAAAAAAATGAAAGAGAAGACATTTAACATTAGTCCCGCAAGAAAACGAAATCTTCTAGAAAAATGTGTTTCAAACCCATTTTAGGTTGACTGTTTTAAACGTGGACCACCCTCTAATATGAAGTTATAAATTATTAGGTTGCCTTTTATCATCAACAAAAGCCTTTTTAATCCATGTATTCTATTTGTATTGCACTAGAGTATATTTATAGTTCTTTAAATGCTAACCAACATGAGTAAAAATATTTCAATGTGAAAACACAGAATCCCTATTAGGGGCATCAGCAATCCACCTACCCTTCACCAGGCTACAGAGGGTTAGGAGACATTGTTCCTCACGGCTGAACAGTAAGAGAATATTGTGTCTTCAACTGGGTAAAACAGGGGTTTCCAGAGGACCAGAAGAAGGGCATACTGAAGATGTAGGAAATATTATAGGAAAGCTGATGGTGTATGGAAGGTTTGAGAGACAATGAATATCAGGATCAAGAAGGAGACTGGAAGCTGGTGTTAGAGACTAAATTTGAGAGAAGAGAGCCCTGGGTGAGGGGCAGCGAGAAGCAGCAGAACTAACAAATGGGCATTTCTTGACCTGGGCCAGCCTGCCGCCTCTCAACTCACCTCACCTGCCACCTTTGCCCAGACTATTACAGTACTCCGGTCTGCCACAAAATAGAACATAGCTTCTCTTACGTCACCATTAACTACAAACCCTTTAGATCTCTAAGGATTTTTACTGCTAATAACAACAAAGCTTTAAATGAGGGCTCTCTGATGCATGGATTAATGGTGAGTCTTTTTTGGAGGAAAACGAGACTTCATTCCTGGAACTTCATTCCAGGAACTGGAGTGAAGGAAATATGGCTTCTGTGAATGTTAGCAGGGCAAAAGGGGGACTCAGGGGAGGAAAGATTTCAACAGCAGAGAGACAGAAAAAGCAGGGGGTAGAACTCCCAAACAGTAGTAAATCTTACAAAACAAATCAAGATTATGTAATCAAGGCCTGCTTATTAACAAAACTTAAAGCATTCAAAAGACAAAACATAGTTCTAAATAGTATTACAAAAAACAAACACTTAACTGTTTGAAGAAGACCATTAATTTATTTAATATAAATTAAATGTGTCTCAAGTGGAGTTAATGCTAACATACTGTTTTCAACTGCTGATGCCAAAGCTGCAGTTTTGTAGTAAATTACAGTGGCCAAGATAATCTAAGAGTAATTTACCATCCAAGTTCTTCAATCACACCTGGAAACATTTAAGCCTGCCTATGCCATGCATGTTAATAGTTAGGAAGCAGGGCCTGTAGATTAACCACATCTGAAACGTTAAATTATCATTTCATATGACTCCAAAGGAGCACAAATAATGCAATATGGTTACTCCCCAAGGGTTAAAAAAGCAATGTGTGACATATGGGGATATAGGGATAAATAATCATCCCAAAGACCTTTATAGACAGTTTTTTCAAAGAATCTGTAAATGTGCCATGGATGGTTTACATTTTTTCCCTCTGCTCAGAAGTTGTCTTCAAATTTAGAAAAGTAATTTTTCAGTCAGATAAAATTTCAAAGCATGCTTAAAAGAAGTATACTTAGTATATTTTTTCTCCAGAGGACTAACAGCACATGCACCCAACTGCTGATCCAATGTATACTATTATCTTCTCTTTTTACAGGGAGCCAAGGGCAGGCAGCTAAAGATGGGAGTTGGGGGGAGGTTTAGAACAATTAGTAAACACAAAAACCAACATCAGCGTTTGATAACTAAACCCTTACTTACAGAAATCTATATAATGGTTGGAGCCATTCCAAATGATTTATAAAGTCCTATTAAAATTATAAATCACTCATAGTTTCGACTTGTTTTAGTTGTACACTTCCAATGCTGCACAAGCATTAAATCCATCTCACAAAGAATCTATAATAAATTGTAAACTTATTTTGCTTAGAATTTTCTGCTACTGCTCTCCAAATCACAGATTTGTATTATTAAGGGCTTGAAAGAGATGTACTTCCACCACTCTCAAAATTTAACTGAGGCACATTCACTCCGTTAACTAGCAGGTCAGCACTGAGGCTAGAACCAGTGCTCCAGTCCAACCTTTCTCCCCACACCAAACTGTAACTCTCATCCTATCCCCGTCACTCAAGACAAAATACAAAGAACTGATGAGTCCTTACGTTTACTTGTGAAATGACACTCCTGTCAGGGAATTATCTTACTAGAGGGCATTAAAATGGAAGGCATTGTATATACACTACTCTTATCAAAAAGTAATCAACTTACCTCTGTTCATTCACAGAACTTATCTGACTTCTTGTAACATTCTGAAATGTGTAGAAATCTACAGCTGGAATCCCAACAGCAAACATGTAATAATATGTCTGATCAGAAGAAGGACTTTTCCACGTGTATCTTCTTTTTTCAAACGACTCTGCTTTTCTGGCCCTCCCTTTGGCCATGCTACTGCACCTGCCATTCTGACCTGTACAGTGACTTTTTTAATAATTGCTTATAGTCACTGAGCATAAATATCAAAGTGCTTGCTAAACATTAATTACCACTCCTTTTCGTAACATCCCTATTTACAGAGATAAGCAAACTGACACTCAGATTAAGGTCTGTGCCTGCACTGAGTACAGGATTTTTAATCTACTAAAGCTGAAAACCTTGATTATTGCTGAAATGATTATCAACCTCAACAAAAACTGCCTGCTTTTCCCCTTTAAGATTATATATGAAATTATCATAAATTTTCTTTTACAAAATAAACTGTCCATCACATATGTCTATGCCTAAAAGGCCCATGGGACTAGAAGCTCTGAATGGGCAGCTACTGTGTCTGCAGTATTCACTGCATTGCTGGTTGCTAGCCCAAAGCCTAGATCATATTAAGAATTATAGTGGGGCCGGTCCTCAGGCCAGTAAGTTCAATGCTGATTGGGGCAACTGGAAAACAATCTTGGAATGCTCAGTATATTTCACAGGCCTTTAATGCTGAAGCAGGGAACGGGATACAGGCAGACCAGCAAGCAGGGAGGCTGGGGGACAGGTCAGCTCCTCAGGCTGGGTGTGTGTAATATTAGGTATGTGTCCCTGTGCTCACACTTCCAAGCGCTTTTTGCAATAATACATTATCACATGTGGATAATGAAACCTGGGAGGAAAACAAGGCCACAGGTAGCCCTATAGTACTAAAAAAAAAACAAAAAAACCTGTGGAAGTCAGAGAGGGAAGGGAAAGTAGAAGCTACAGAACCAAGAATAGGTTAGCAAGTCCATCCATGTACTCATGCTGTTAGGTTGAATAGAACCTTAACTTATAAACAACTGGAAACTAAAGTGTTTATATACATCTGTTCGTTTATTCCCAAATTCTTTATTGTGATGAAGTTTCACAAGTTCAACTTGCTGACAGGCAAATGGACAGGTTAATCATAACTTTTCAACTACAAAAGCATGCATTCAATATTTATGAATATCATCCAGGTAAAATACACCAGCACATTCAAATCAAATTGCCCTAAAATGGCTTTCTTTAATGTGAGTAAAATTAAGCCCTTCTTTTAGTCATCTTCATTCAAGAGATTAAGGGATAAAGATAGTTGGATTTACTTAACATTTATAAATCCATACTGAATTCACATACATTAACTTTTATCTTAAAATTTAAAATAACAATTATTGAAATCTTTTATTTAAAAAGACACACCCTACCCTCCCTCCCCCCACCCCAAAAGGTAGGGGGATATAACCTAGTTCTGCCACAGTAGAACATTACTGTCTCTATGTGGGGCCTTTAGTACTCACTTCAAGCAGAAACTTTATTATGCTGTAAAGAGAGAACTGATTAGAAAGATAACACAGGCCTCCCTCTTGGCTCAGCGGTTAAGCGCTGCGCTGTGGAGCTGTCTGCAGCAGCGATGCGAGTTCGAAGACCAGCCGGGAAGAATCCCACATGGTGCGGCAGACCTCTCCTGCCTCGCCTGCTGCTCCCCTCAGCAGTGTATTTCTGATCTGCCTGTTCTGCTCCCCGTTCTATCTCTGGTGAACCCTCTCGCCGCCCCACACCTCTGGTCTGTACCCCAGCTTATATGTATAAATAAATAAATCTTTAAAAAAAAAAAAAAAAAGAAAGATAACACCAATCATCCCTGGAGCATAACTTATAACTCGCAGTCACATCTTTGGAAAGTCTTAAGTTTACTATGCTTCTATATTGTTAACAGAATTGCAGTAGTTAAACTTATTAGGAAGAGCTCGTAAGAAGCTGAAGGAATCTATGAACAACTGTAATCATTTAGTTATTTTCAATCATTATTTCCTTAACCCTAAAAAGGGTAATCTTAACCTGATAAAGGGTAGCTAGAGGCCCAATACAGAACTCTTACTCCCAAGTTTCAATCACAGAACTCTTCCTTTCAAGTTTTAACATGAAAATGACGGCACTCAGGAGAGCACTAATTGCTGAGGCAGTGAAAAAGAAACAGGCCAGTAAAAAGCCAGTCCTACCCACTAGGAGTTTAGCATCTAGTATGAGATAATAAGAAAGTACACAAATGGCTCTAATACAAAGTATGGTGAGTGCCTTAGAAAGAACAATGAAAAGTGGCCTGTGGGTTACTGAAGTCTAGAAAAGAATGTAAGACATTACATCGTTGACAAGCATCCTTTCAAAAGGCAGAGAGGAGGGAAAGGATATTCTCTGACCAGCAAACAGCGGAGCAAAAACTCAAGCAGCAAAACAGAGATAAAACATCTGGGTTGAAATATGGGTAGGGAAGTAAGGAAAAGGCAAACCAGTATGTGTTTGGGCATTTTGGAAGACCCAGAAAGTACAGAAGTTTGTACCTATTAGTGAGAACTGTGGCGAGAACTAAGTAATTTGAGACTAAAGAGCAGTCTGAACACTGTACATTAGCAAGGTTAATCTGACTTGAGTGTAGAAGGTGAACTGGACTCAACTAAAAAGGCAGGGAGGTATTACAAAGTATTGACGGTCTTACTCAAGTAATAGCAAGGGGATGAACACATATGGAGATGTAACACATATGGAGATGTGTGAAAGGCTACATACAACTTGACAGATGAGTGGAGAAGTTAAGAGTAAAAATCAAAATAACTGATATTTTGAGCCTGGGTGAGTGCTAGTGCCAATTAATTGGAAGCAGGAAATCTGGAGGAAGAACTGGTTTGGGTGGAAGGAAATCAATTTCCGCTTTGGTTGTGCTGGACTGCAGGTATAAGGAAGATACTCAGGAAAAAATGTTTGGCAAGCTTAGAAGAGAGGTCAAGATTAGGGTTATCAATTTGGGAGTTATATAAATAAAGGTGTCCATAAAAGTTTGCAGTGGATAAGATCACTTAAAAAAAAAAAAAAGAGCACATGGCAGAAAAGAGAGGGGGAAAAGTTTGAAATGGGGTGGAGAGAAAGGGGGAAGAAAAGTTAACAACAGACAAAAGTACTGACATAAGAGAAAAACTAGTCACGGTCAGTTCAGTCCAAAAGAAGTGGGGCTGGTTATAAGTGAACATTATGTTGGAGGTAAATTGATAAATAACAGTACAGCCCCTATTTGAAAACTATGATATCAATGAATTCAAGCAAAAAAGCCATTGGAAAAGACTCAAGAGAACGTAAGTGTAATTACAGATATAGCAGACTTTTTAACAATCATAAAAGAATACTATGAACAACTTTGTGCTAGTATTTGAAAACATGTAGCACAAATAGTAACCTAGAAGAATATGCATTTTCAAAATTGCCTCAAGAAATGATTAAAAAACTTCAATAACCTTTAAGATGGATTCTTACCTGAGATTCCCTAAATAAGCAAAACAGCAGGACGATATCAATATATGGAAATTGGTGGGGGAAGGACTACCAGCAAACCAGATACAGAAGCCAACTTCCCTAACCTGGTAAAGATAAAGGTAGCTAGAGACCCAATACACTCTGGGTGATCAGTCTCCAGTCACAGAACCCTTCCTCCCAAGTTTTAACATGAAAATGACTGTACTCAGGAGAGCATTCCATCAAATCCTGAGGTCTGTTAAACAATAAGGGAAACCTTCATTTTCAAACACAAAAATACAGTCTAAATATCTCAATACTAAAATATTGTGTCTCTTCTGTGAATCTAATTTTCATGAATTTTTTATTTTATTTCATATTTTTTTAAATTTTTGCATAGAAGAACAGAGATGTAGGCCAGCGGTTCAGTGGGTAAGAGGATTCACCAGAGACAGAGTGGGGAGCAGAACAGGCAGATTTACTGAAATACACTGCTAAGGGGAGCAGTGGGCGAGACAGGAGGGGTCTGCTGTGCCATATGTGACAAAGGATCAAATTCAAGTTATAGAGGTGATCGTGCTGAGACTTAACCTCTAGGTACCAGGGAGGCCCATATATAAGAACTCTTTAATTTATCCTAAAACTCTTATAAAACTCCTAAGAAGCATTCTTACCTCACACTCAATTCTAAGATCACATTTTACTAATCAATTACATCCTGCTCCTTAGTTATTAATAGCTCTAAGGAACAAGTATTTGGAGATTACTGCTGTATGTTCAGACACTTCTTTATTTTTATTTAATAGAACAGTACAGAGCTTTTATCATAGGTATAGATAAAGCACGGTTTGGTACAATGGCAAGAGAATGATGGGTTGTTCCCATGCTCTTCCAAAGAATGCTTGGCGTATTACTGATTTTAGCACAATTTCTAGAGAATCATCTATAATAGTTTACAGATTCTTATCTGATTATAGTTAAATTCAGGACTCCTCAATTAATAAATATAATTCATACAATCTTTCCCTAAATAGGCTGCTGAAAAGTAACCCACGGTAGCACACCCAGCTGGTTGCTCACTTTTTATCTGCAGTTAGGTTTTTTCCCTGGAGTATTTCACTACCCAGAAGAGCTACAAATTGTCTGTATATATACCTGCCTTATACTATTTACAAAAATATGAAATGTAATTAGTACTAGCACTAATTCCTATAGAGATCCATTAAAAAAAAAAACCCACAGGTTCAGATTTAATTCGTATGGAGGACAATCTGAGCAATAGGGTTTACATTAAAAGAAAAAAAAATAACTTTTTCCTCTGAGAAATGACAGTTAACAACTAACATTTATTTTCTAAGCCAATATGACCGCAAGAAGAAACATTTTTTCTCCATCTGGTAGTAAAAAATTTATTCCTTTTGGATTTAGAGACTTGCAAGGTTTTATAGTTTACATAAATTATTTTCATTGTTGCTCACTCACCAATATAGTTTAATTCACTAGAATAACTCCAATTTACAAAACAGACAAGGTTTTTCTTTTGTAGAAAGAGATTCAGTTAATTTTTGTTCCAAATGCCTGAATATTAAAATGTAACAAGACAAGCTGACATGTTATTTTCTGTGACCCCTCTACAAACTTTCTAATAAGGGGACATATATTAACGATCTATCTATCTATTAGCATAATTGATATAAAAGGTAACAGTTTGATCTAGTCATTACCCATTCTAGTGAACAGCACTTTTATCTAGTGATTTACTGTATTTGTTTTCTAATTAAGCTAGGATTATTCTTTTAGTAGTTCTGCTACTTCTGATTTTAAATTAAATTTTATGTAGAGAATCCATCTAAACATAACCCATGTGTTTTCATCCTTGAGCATACAATTTACACAAGAACATCAACTGATGATTCTTTACCTGAGCTTTTACATTTGAGTTCATTTTTAATCTTTACAAGTAACCCTTTGATTCTGGCCCACTTCTAGCTTATATCCTACACATTATACTTCCTTAGTTGGGTAATGATTGATTTTTTTTTAAAAAAAAGGAAAATACCTTCTATAAAAATTATGGTTCCTTTTAATTTTCTGAAGGTCCTAAGCAATGTCTAATGTGATCCAATTAATCTTACACTTTATACTTTTTCCAGGATATTCAAATTTAGTGTTCTAAAATGAACACTAGTAGTCAATTATGTTTATCATTCTTTTAATTAATTTTAAAAATGTTTATCAAGCATCTACTATAATGGACACCAGAGTGATAAGAGACAGTGCTCTTAATCATGAGGTACATATTATCATCCTCTTTTTTAAATGAGGAAGTTGAAGCTTAGAGTGCTTAAAAAAGAAAAAAATTGCCCAATGTCCCAAAATTTTTATGTGGCAAGCGTTAAAATTGGAATGTAGGTCTTTCGGACTGGAAATTAGGCACTTGCCATCATGTATACTGATACAAAGCTAAATGAGACATAATCCCTACAAAACAATCCCAACATAACTTGTTAAGTTTTATAAATTTTCCTGATGCCATTTATATTTGAAAACTTCTGAAATATCTTGGAGCTTTTTATATATTTATTTACTAGATTAAATTTTGTTCAGTTCACTGTCTATTACCTTAAATGCACTATGTACTGTGCTGAGTGCTCATTGTGAAGATGGAGAGCCCTTAAGAAACACATTTTACATCAAAAATAAATTCACACAATAACTGAAGGCCAAGTTTCATGAAAAGGTATGTATGTGATATACTTCCTTTTTTTTTTTAAGATTTATTTATTTATGCATACGAGCTGGAGTACAGACCAGAGGCATGGGGCGGTGAGAGGGTTCACCAGAGTACAGAGCATGGAGCAGAACAAGCAGATCTATGGAAACACACTGCTGAGGGGAGCAGTGGGTGAGGCAGGAGAGGTCTGCTGTGCCATGTGGGAATCCCCCTGGCCAGCATCAAACCTGCATCATCGCTGCCAACAGTTCCACAGCACAGCACCTAACCGCTGCACCACTGGGGAGGCCCTGTATGTGATATACTTTCATGTGTTCTAATTTTTTTTTAATTCTGATTATGACCCACTAAATTATCTGATAACCTACTTACAGGTCACGCTTCCCAATCTGCAAAACACTGTCCTGTAAAACAGGCTGACTAGACAGAAGCTCCACCTTTGCTTCTAAATCTGGTCATCCTTTTATAAAGGAAGCATTTATGGCACATAACACCCAGAAAGACTTACTTTGCCACCATGTAGTAGTATTTTGATAGACAATCCAAACCACCCTACACTTTATTATATTCTCATATTTAATAATGTACAAATTCTAAGAACTATAAAGTTTTCCTAATTTTAAAATATTAGGTTATTACATCCAAACTATTAATGCAAATGAAAGCTTTACTTAAAAATTATTTTAATTAACTACTACAATTCAGCTTAATGTCACTGTGACAGCCCACTAAACAAAACACATTTAAGAAAACCAAACACCTAAGGTGTTTGAAGAAACCTAAGCTATCCTTAAACACAGAGTTTAAATAAGCCAATTTCTTCTTTAAGAACATTTTTTAATCTGGAAAATCTTTTTTAGTATAATGGGTGGAAGAGATCTTAAAAATTAAAATGATTAAATATACATTTCAAAAGTAAAAAAAAAAAACCTGAAAGTTATAGATTTAAATTATTTGATCAAAGTCATTTAAAAAATTCCTTACTGGTACTACCTGGACTAGAACCTGATTGCCTATTAATGGGATCTCTTTCCACTATGCTGCACACATTGTCCATACCTTACAAAAATCACTACTAACAATAACAAGGGCCGACCCTTACCTCTCCCTTATCTAAATTCTAGAGTAATTAGGATTTGACCTACACAACTGAAGTATACTTTGCTATGTAACCTTGTGCATTGTCCTCTAATCTATTCCTGACTCTACATTTCAAATCCTCAAGACCTTTAAAATATGTCTTATAAACTATTAAACATAGTAAATATCATTTAACCATAGAACTACTTGAAAATCAGTTTCATTTTAATCTTCTTAATTGCATACAATGCCTGCCAAGACCTTAGCTCTGGATTCCATCACAGTTGCTGTAACCATCAAAAGAAAACCTTTTCTCCTCTAAAAAAAAAAAAAAAAAAAATGCTCTTTATTTACACAATCTATTCTCTCCCAAGGGTATGAGAAAAACTTCAGTTGTAATTTCAAATACTTTACAAAGCATCACAAATGACATGCATGTCATTTTTATCTTAGATTTTCAGGACATTGTTTTTATAAAAATGATTTAGTTACTTTTTAAACTAATCACAGCCAGGTTACTTTTTCAAATACCAAATAAAAAATATGACTGAACTTTTTAAACTTTACTTTGATGTTTTATTGATATGGCTTTAGTTTCTCACAAACTTTTAGAAAAAACAAAATTCATATTCAACTAAAAATCCATTAAAAACCTGTGACTTCTCAAACATTCTCCCAAAGACAATTCTAAGAGAAAATTCAGGAACGTCTTTCTGCATTCTTCTCCTTTGAATATAGTAACAAACATAATTCCTCAAAAGACTTTTGCAATTGTGCTGTCTCAGAACAAAGTATTTACTATATAGTGTTCTGAAATACATTTTAAAATATGACATGGCCCTAATCCATCAGTTCTGGAGGTAAGGGACACCTCGTCTCTATATTTGATGAGATATAATAACGTATGCCAGAAAAACATTGGAATCTCTTAAATGAATGATATTAATAGCTTAATTAATAATAATAATTAAAACAGCATGTACTTAATGCTAAGGAATCCTATAAAAATATTTGCCTAACATTAATCTCTTAAAAATAACAGAATTTTACTTAGACAAAAGTAAAAAAAGATATTTATTCCTCATGTAGCACACATTTGAAAAAAAGAATTTGATGGCTTATTATTCCGAGATTTGAACAGTTCCAATACAATTAAAATACAATTAATTTATTTATGGGAAAAATTAAGACCGATGAAAGTCTACTATAATTAAAGGTGTTTTGGCACAGATGTTGGTCCTCAAATGTTTGCTTTGTCAGCTGTCTAATCCACACTGACATCATGGTAATTAGCCCACTGTCTATAATATTTTAAATGCAAATTCAAAAAAATTAAGCTATTATATATTGGGAAATGAATACTAATTAAGCTATGAAATATACTTCTATTTCTATTACTATCAGATGTCAACCACATGTATGGCACATGGCCAGACCAGCCATGCTCACTACGAAGAACATGCAAGAATATTCAAAACCAGAGGGAAGACTATGCTGACCTAAGCTAATAAAATGACACAAATATCCACCTAAAGGGGAACACATTTTGATGCCCACACAAAGAACTCAAAGCTCAAGTCTTTGAACCTATCTGTCCTTACAATCACTTATCCAGGACAGATATTCATACATCCTTTCAGCTATTTCTTTTGCTTTTAAGTCTTGATTATATGCCAGGCACTATTCCAGGCACTGGGGACATAGGGATGAATAAAATGGAAAAAACTACCCTCATGAAACTTACATTCAATAAAAGATGGAAAAGTTAGTCATACACTAATTCTGAAATACTGCTTAAAGTCATAGGTTAAGAAGGTTTGCAAGGCTATGAACAAAACTAGAGAGAAAAAGCTATCATTCATTAGCATTATCTATTCTGGACATGAACAATGAAAGAGTGGGAACTTAAAATTTGCCATTCTGATTTTAACTATTTTTTTCATACCATTGTTCCTACCTATATCACATAAAAGTTACTTTAACAATGTTCTTCAAGTATGCTGACCTCTTTCGTTATTCTGAATGGCATCGGTTATCTCCACTTCAGCAGAAACTGAGGAATACTATTTCTACAGGAGCATGAAGTATTTTCACACTTCTCTGACTAAACAAACAATTACAACAATAATTTTTACCACCCTTCTGAAAATTTTGAAAGTCCATGGGGAGATTATTGTACAGCACTCTCTTTTTAAAAGTTGATCTCTTTTCTCTTCCCTCTAGCAAGCACAAACAGAAAATATTAAACTAATCATTCTTACAGCAGCATAGGAACAGTAACACAATCCTAATAAAAATATTCCTAAAAAACTGTGAAACACCAAAGTATTCTATTATAGAAACTACTGTTCCAATGACTTAAAATGTGAAAAGGGGAAAAGATTAGAAACCTTCATAAGCAAAATATTTCAATATTAAAGGCATTACTAGTAATAATAAATAGCTTTGTTCTTAAGAGCAACAAACTTACAATTTTCTGCTGATTAACCCTTTAAAGCCAGCAAAGTCCCTAGAAATTGTTTTCCCTATTAGTTGGCTAGTACATAAATTGATAGAAAACACACAACACAGGAGCAATAACTTTACCTTAATTTCTATATCTTATTTCACATTTGTCACTCATTTAACCATCAAATATTTGATGACGTGACCAAAATAAGGCTAGATATTTTCACACAAACACTATCAATAAATCTCAATGAGTGATAGCCTTTCATTGCTTTACTTTACTTCTTCCTATACTTTACACTGTCTCATCATCTATTTCCTTTAGAGTTGTTATATATGCTTCTCCCCATCCTCCCAATATAGTTCTTTAAGAGTAACTATTTTTATAAATCTTTCTTTCCCCTACTACCCACACATGAAGGAAGTTTAATAAATGCTTGTTCAGAATTCCCTGTGTTTGAAATATACTTCTGCCACATTATTTGGGCTATCAAATTCCATTCTTCAAAAATTTTTAACTGTCCCTTCTGCCAGAGTATAAGATAAACAAACAAAAAACAGTTGTGTTTCTATATGCCAGCAAAGAGAATAATGCAAACAGTAAATTAAGAAAATATTCTATTTACAATAGCATTCAAAATAAAATACCTAGGAATTATTTTAACCAAAGTGGTGAAAGACTTGTACACTGAAACTATTCAGCACTGCTGAAAAAAAATTTTTTTAAAGGTCTAGATAAATAAATATCCATGGTTCATGGACTGGAGGCATAATGTTGTTAAAATGGCAATATTACACAAACTGATCTAATGATTCAATGCAATTTCAATCAAAATTCCAACGGTCATTTTTGCCACTGGAGAACCAATCCTCAAATTCGTACAAAGTCCAGAGGGTTCAAAATAGCACAAACAATATTGAAAAAGAATAACAAAGCTCAATGACTCACACTTCCCAATTTCCAATTTCAAAACTTAGTATAAAGGTTCAATCAACAAAACAGTGTGGTACCTGCGTAAGAGTAGACATGTAGACCAATGGAAAAGAACAGAATCCAGAAATAGTGCCATACTCTTGTATCTACAGTCAACTGATTTGCAACAGGAATGCTAACACCAGGCAGTGGGGAAGAGAATGATCTATTCAACAAATAGTGCTGGGACAAGAGGATATCCACTTAGAAAAGAATGACATTGAACACCTACTTTATACCACATACAAAATTAACTCAAAAAGTGTCACCAATCTAAATTAAGAACTAAAACCATAAAATGCAGAAGGAAACAGTGATAAATTTTTATAATCTTGAAGGTGATACCAAAAGTAGAAGAAAAAGAAAAAAATAGGTAAGTTGAACTTCATCAAAATTAAAAATAATCTACAAAACTTGAGAAAATTATTTGCAAATCAAATTTGCAGTATCCAGGTTCTAGTATCCTGAGTATATAAACTATCACAACTCAACAACAAAAAGACAACTCAATTTTAAAATGAACAAAGGACCTGGGCACACATTTCTTTAAAGAAGCTATACAAATGGCCAAGAAGCACATAAAAAAATGAACATCATCAACCATTAGGGGACTTGAAATCAAAACCAAAATGAAGTACCACCTAACACTCACTAAAATACTTGAAATTTTTTTTAAAAACATAAAAAGTGTTGGTGAGAATAGAGAGAAATAGGACACCTCCCTACATTGCTATGGGAAAGTAAAACGGTGCAGTCACAGTGGAAAGTAATGTGTTAGTTCCTCAAAAAGTTAAATATAAAATTAACATAAGACAGCAATGTCACTCCTAGGTGTATAGCCAAAGAACTAAAAACAGGTACTCAAATATATTCAGAAGAGCACTATTCAAAGCGATCAAAAGTGAAAACAGCTCAACTGTCTTATCAATGTAAGATGGGTAAGCAAATTGTGGTATATTCATACAAAGAAATATTACTGAGTTATAAAATGGAATAAAATACTGATACGTGCTAGAATGTGGAAGAAACTTAAAAACACTGTATGAAGTAAAAGAAACCAGGCAAAAAGAACCACATAAATGTGATTCCTTTTACAATGAAATATCTAGAATAGGTAACTCATAGAAAGAACACAAATGGGTATTTGCAGAAGCTGTGGGGACGGGTGAATAGGGAACAACTGTTTAATATATATAGGATTTCATCTGGGAGTACAGTAAATGTTTTGGAGCTAGATGGAGGTGGTAGTTGTAACTAAATTTTTTTTCTTCTAATCAATACCATGTCTATTCTATAGCTTATCTGCATTTCAAATTCAGATACCGTACCCTAAAACTTTATTTTGTGTATGGATCATTTCATCACCCTTTCTCTCATTTCCATCTTTGTTATGCCCCTTTCTTATTCCAGACTAAACTTTATTTTGCTGGAATCACAAAAATTTAAAAACACATATATTGAAGTTATCCCTACTCTAAATTAACTATCACAAATGTGGTAAATTTATTTTTTAATCTGTACTATATCAACATCCAAATTAAATAATTTATTGATATAACCAAGGAAATTTTAGTACACTGTAAATGTCTCCCAATCAGTATCAATGGGTAAATCACAGAGCCTGAAGTAGAACAGTAGTAAATAGCTAGGGAAATAATAGCCATATGTTTAGTTTTTAGACAAGCCAATTATTTGAGAATTTAGCACATATTTTTCTAGTATGCTTTAATGAAAATTCACTATTTATACCTTCATATCACCTTTCCAGTTATTGAAGTCCCAAGACAAAACAACACATATATTAAATGCTGCCCTACAAGTCTTAACTATGAATTTAATTAGCAGTACAAACAGAACCCTTATATTTAAAGGGTAGTTAATTACAGTACATGAGACTTTAAAACAGGTCATTGGAAGATTTTATGTTTGTGGTTATTTTATCCCAGCAAGAGAGCTTCTTGCAACACACCTATTTAAAAAGTCAGGGTTATCACAAAACCATACATTTCCACATAAAAGAACTGAAATATCTTTGTGATAATAAGAATGTAGTTTTTAAAATATGGATTCTAAAATGACCTTTGGTCAAACCTAGCACAAATTAATTTTTCAAAGAAAGGGCAAATTTTTTAATTTTAATCATTTAAAATTATTTTTTTAACATTAAAATTTTTAAATAGTTTCAAGTGATTTTTAGTTTTTTTTAATGATTTGTTTATTTATGCATAGAAGCTAGGGTGTAGGCCAGAGGTGTGGGGTGGTGAGAGGTTTCACCAGAGTCAGAGCGGGGAGCAGAACAGGTAGATCGACTAAGTACACCATTAAGGGAAGCAGCGGCTCCTGCTGCGCCATGTGGGAATTTCCGTGGCCAGGTATGGAACTCGTGCTGCAGTGGCTCTGGATACCTTCATAGTGCTGCGCTTAACCCGTTGCGCCACCAGGGAGGCCCTCAAGTGATTTTTTAAATTAAAATTCTATGCCCAAAGACAAACTTGCTATTGCTTCTCAGCCTTTTGGCTAAGATCAAGTGCAAAGGCAAACATGCTAATAACTTTGCATTGTTAAACTGATTATGAAATTTTAATTCATTTTATATGTGTTTGTATAAATCCTAGTTTAACAAGGAAAACAAGGTCTTTACCTTTTGACATTTTACTCATTCAAAAAGAATATGCTGTTGTCTTCAGCCTTCCTTAAAAATCTCTTTTTAAAACCCTAGGACAATTACTAATACGGAAATTTCAAATAACCAATTATATGTAAGTACACTTACATAAACGTTCACCATTTGCAAATGGGATGCCAGTACTTAAGTTCAACCATTTATCGAAATGAACTAAATATTTCAAAACTATTCAGAGGCAGTTATATAGTAACATCGAGGGTTAACTGAAATCAGAAACCAAGCAGCTCTCCTTAGGAAGGATCAGAGGAAATGTAACTTTTGGAAAATCCCAAATATTTTAAACACAGGAACATATCCAGTTTTGACAAGCTGTAAGACCATGGCATAAATAATTCCATCTTTAGTAGCTGTTAAAACAAGCAGTCCTTTACAATTTTGACAAAACACAGAATTCATTGCCCCCATACAGCTGCACTGTTTCAAAGTTCATTATTATCAGTGAGACAAGACTGATTTTTTGGAGCACATTTATTTACTGTAGTGTGCTAAAGGACATAATTTAAAAATAAGAGGAGAGGGAGAAAAAAGAGAGGGGATAGTGTTCATGGGGAGGAAGATGGAATGAAGGGAGCAAGGGCAAAGGAAAACTAAAGATGGAATATAAGAAAATGAGATAATGAAAACCATACGTCTACATTAGTGTACACAGGCATATTTAGAATACACTTTTTAAAATTTTTTTTCTGGCATAGTATTAAAACCAGTGCTCCCAAAGAAAAAGTAATAAATGTAAAGAAAAGTCACACACTACAAATATTTACATATGAATTATAAAAGACTTATGAGCAGAACGTATAACGAATTCTCAAAACTCAATAATAGGAAAACCAATTTTTTAATGGCCAGAGATTTTTCTTCAGATCCTTCACAAAGAATATATACAAAGAGTAAATAAGCTAGTAAAAGAGTGCTCAACATCATTATTCTTCAGGAAAGTGCAAACTCAAGCCACAAACTAGACATAAGACTACACACCCATCAGAATGGTTTAATGAAGAAAGAAGAATGGTACTACCAAGTGCTGATGAAGATACAGAGCAACTGGAATCCACATACAATGGGAATGCAAAATGGTAAAGTTTAAAATTCCCTTACAATCTATCATGCCCAGTCCTCTGAAATATGCCCAAACAAACCCTTACATGTGACTCAAATGGCCCACTTATGACATTCCAGGAAAGGCAAAACTATAGAAAGACATTAGAGGTTGTGAGGGGTCAAGGGTGATGATTGGGGTTGTCTAAAAAAGAAACACAGCAAAACTGAGGGTAATAAAACTTTTTTCTATATGTAGTGGTTATATGGCCATGTTTTTGTACACATTTGATTATATATACATATATATTTGTTAAAACACACAGGCATATACATTTTAAAAAAGGGTTGTACCATGTTAATTTATAATTTTTTTTAATTTTTAAAATGCTCAATTAAGAAAATTCCAGCCACCATCAGGAATGTACTGGGGAAATACTCTTTTTTTTTTAAATTTAAGGGAATTTATTTTTATTTTTTTATTTATGCATTCAAGTTGGGGTGTAGGCCAGAGGTGGGGGGTTGTGAGTGAGAGGATTCACCAGAGACAGAATGGGGAGCAGAACAGGCAGCTCTACTGAAGTACACTGCTGAAGGGAGCAGTGGGAGAGGCAGGAAGGGTCTACTGCGCCATGTGAGAAGCTCCTTAGGGAAGCTCCTTGGCCGGGTATCAAACTCATGCTGCAGTGGCTCTGGATAGCTTCATAGTGCCGGAACTTAACCCTTGGCACCACCAGGGAAGCCCGGAAAACACTCTATCGTACTATTGACCTATGTTTTTTCCATATATGTAGTACTACTGGATATAATAGTGAGAAATATAGAGATAATAGAAAAATATGGAGAGATCATTATATTTGTTGACAATCTTAGAACAATAGAAAATGGCTGTCACTTAAAATTTATAAGAATTTTGGGCCTCCCTGTTGGCACAATGGGTTAAGCGCAGCACTGTGGAGCTGTCAGCAGCTGCGGCCTGAGTTCGATGCCCAGCCCATGGAGATTCCACACAGCGCGGCAGACTTCTGCCTTGCCCGCTGCTCCCCTCAGCAGTGTATTTCATTCAATCTGCCTGTTCTGCTCTCCACTCTGTCTCTGGTGAACCCTCTCACTGCCCCACAACTCTGACCTGCACCCCAGCTTGTATGCAAAAAAAAAAAAAAAAAACTAAAATTTTAAAAAAACTTACAAGATTTATATTGAAGACTGAGCAAACTTACAAAACTCATTCTTCAAATATGGTATGCAGAAAAGGGAGAAGAAAGAAAGAAATCATATAAACAAAAAATATAAAATACTCGGGGAAAATGTTTAATCAACTTTAATTTGAAGATACATCAATTCTAACTTTAAAAGGAAAGTAAAAAAAATTTGGATAGAAAATGTGGCAAATTGGAAATAGCAGAAAACAAAGTCAAGGAACCTCAGAGAACTAAATCAGATGATATATTCTAAAGTCCATAAATGGTAAAATGTGAAATGGTAATAGTTATTATTTTACTATACTTTCTCTAAATTATAAACAATGACCTGATAATTTTCAAGTCAGTGTGCTAATCCCAGAGATGATGACTGTCACAGGATCATAAAAGGAAAAGCTGAGACTTGAAACCAAATTTGTCTGATATCACAGCATAAGCTCTTTTGAGGATACTATTCCAACTCCAAAAAATACTAAAAGAACAATTAGCACTAACAGAGAGCAAATCAATATTCAATAACTACCAGAAGGCTCTAATAAAGTAAATAGCTTTGTTTTGCAGTCTGTGCATATCAGAATTGGAATTCTGAAGCAGGGTTCTCATTTCTGTTTGTGTGCTTTGATATGGGCAAACACATGTATCTAGTAGCATTTCAGTACAGTTTCAGCATACTATTCTTTTCTAGTGCTACTGTCATTCTTTCATCAGTAAACACCCTCATTTTATTGCGTTCCAGAATGTTAAAAATTAAAACTCATGTTTTCCCATGATGCACCTTTTCAACTATAGGCATAAACGTTTTTAAAATGTCTTTCAAGCATTCCACAATAGACACCAATGTTCCTTCTGCCTACAGAAGCCACTGTCAGTGGCTAAAGAAATGGAAAGAAAGAGAAGCAAGGGGGTGGGGGAGAGAGAATAATTTTAATTACAATTAAAGAGGATAAATAAAAAGATGGAGAAAGATAGTACCTAGGAAATTCATTAAATGAAAGGCCCTAACAGATTTGGGGGGTCAGGGAATGGTGGGGAGAAAGGATGAAATGAACAAACACTGAAATTATCTAAGTCTGAACTTGGGGAAAAGCACTTGAACAACAGCTAAGAAAGTCAGGAACCATGTGCCTCTCCTGTCACCATTAGCACTCTCTTCACAGCTTAGCCTCAAAAGCCACAGACCTCGCTGAATCTGGGCAGAGTCAAAAGATCCCATGAGAGCCCTCATACCACCACAATGCTCTTGTGACCACGTTTGAGAAAAAGTGGTATCTAAAAAGTGAAGTATAAGGACAAAGCTTAGTGAAAGTATGCTGCTCTAAATTGGTAAAAGAGATGGCATGAAATATTCAGAGTACAGCTTCAAAGAGCTTCTGAAGCAACATGTGCATAATATCCAACACAAATATGAATCTAAGAAAAAATAATATTAAGGATATTAAATGTTTCCATGTAAACTGGTTCTAATATATAGTCATAGTCATAAGTTAGTAAGAAAGGGCTCAAGGCCAAAACATTTAGTCCAACACTTAAGAGCTTTGGTAAGAAAGTACGTCTGTGTGTCCACTTAAATGATAGCTGTCAAAATAAAATTTACAAATAGATTTTTTTCCTATTTAAAAGGTTTTAATTCTTTATTACATTGGTTTCTTTCCCCAAGCACTCAGTTCAGAATTTTATGTGCACTGCCTGCAGGAGTACTCTCAATAACATTCAAAAAACAAGAAAAACCACTTTACAAAATTAAGCGGACGCTGGGTTTTTTGAGGTTATTTGGAAGCTTGGAGTACTTATTAAACATTTGTTGTTTTTTCACAGCATTCTGATTTTAGCAAAGATAAAATCCCAGGAGAACTGGCTATCACTCATACTTTTGTAGAATACAAGTCAAATCTCTCACCCTATAGCTCTGAGACACCCTTTATCCCAAAATGTGTTAAGGTTCAAAAAAGCAAAAGACTTATGCAGAATAGTGACGGTCAGTATTCTCCAAATCTATGCACAACTACCTATAAGTGAGATAGCCCCAGCAAATATCTATAGTTCTCCTAAAGGTAAATAATAGCAACCCAATCATGTCTGACTTCACCGGCAAACTTTAAAACACCATACCAACTCACTGGGTCACAAGGGAAGATTCTGAGAAATAAATGCAAGTTACTAGTAGCCCAGATTTTCCCTTCAAGCAGTTATCTCCTTTAATACAAAGGCCTAAAACCATTCTCATTTCCCTATTCTATAATGTTGACCTTCTTTCAGTTTCTGTGTTTCATTAAAAGACACTGAATACTGTTTTGAAATGAAATAAATTCAAAATAATAGCATTTGTGAGATTAGTATGAAAACTTCTGTGCCAATTTCTGTAGCTCTGTGGGAATAATGGTATTAAGTGCTACTATTTTTTCCCATTTTTCCTCAGGAGGTGGACTACAGTTTCAGATACAGTGAAAAGACTACCAACAGAGTAATAGTTACACCAATAACATATATAAATAGGACTGCTGAGAGTATAACATAGATTTTGGAGTTACTGCACAGAGTGAACAATAATCACAGTACTCCAACTTTTAGTAAAAACCAGTTCACAAGTACAAACTGTTTCAATCTAAATGTCTGATAATCAGTTTCCATATATTAAACAGTACCATTCAAAGTGTTTGAGAAAATTCTCTCTGTAGAATAATCACAGATCTAAGTAAGGGATTTTTAAAACTATTTTTTGAAAAGGAACTAAGTTTAAAAGAAAAAACTGCTGTAAAGTACCTACTGAAATGAAAATAACAAATAACAGTAAAATATGCCCAAGCCATGCCATGAGTTCAAGATACTATTCTCTAAAACTCAACCTTCATATTACACAGTACCATGCACTATAAATGACATTTGGCTAATAGTTCTAGCTCTAAAAGTCAACTTCATGAATTTTATGTGTTTTTTTGGTGGTTTCTCTAGGTGCAACATATTGTTGAACAAAAGTAGATGCAACAGAAAGAAATGTGCCCAAAATACTTTCAGCAGAAGACAAAGACCTGTGCACTCGGAAAGATTTCAAATGAAAATCAGGAAGTGATATAAGCAATACAAGAGTTTAATAATGCTATAATACAATACAAGGTAGGATCCCTTACATAGCTAATGAGAGAGAAAACAGCAGCAACAATTTCATCAAAATATGAAATAAAAGCCAGCTGACTTGGTCTGTAAAGTTAAATGAGGCTTTATCTTTTAAACTATAAGGCATGCACAGGATTTAGACTGGCAGAAAGACAGGAGTGCCACAAGCCAGCATGAGTCAATACTGGCCAAAGAAGCTTGGCTGAAATATAAAGCTCTCGTGCATGGCAGGGAGGCTATAAAATACACCTGGCTAGGAACTCAACCAATATGCAATTAGAAGACTTGAACAGTTAAGAGAGGAATGAACGGTTGTTTTAGAAAGCTTAATCGCAAAGGGAAGGGTAGACTACAAAAGACAAAAAAAAAGTAAAATTACATATCATCAAATATGGTAAACAAACAGTCATTAATGAGGTTTTCAAGTCAATGAATATCTACTGAGGCTAAAGTAACTAGTTGTATCAATGAAATTTATCAACTCTTTATTTTTCTTATAAGACAGCTTGAATATAGTTTAAATGTTTTATTAAATCTTTCACAGTATTTCTGAAGTGTCACAAAGCAGACTAACATGTAAAAATCTAATTTAGAAAAATTAGGAGGTTGTTGTTATTAGTCCTAAACACTTCTCCGAAAGAAATAAATACTGTTTTACAGTATTTAGTTACAATGACTTTGCTAGGCTATAAGGGTGCCATTTGGGCACTGGAAGAAATTATGCATTGGTCTTATAACAAACCACTTCTAAAATTAAGCAATTTTATTTTGTTATTCTCTCTAGTTTCTTATGTACCCTGTATAAATATCACAAAAAAAAATCACCATCTCCATTAAAATGTCTATTAAACTAAAATAAAAATCATCAAACTAACACGGGTGAATTGGTGGTGGGAAACCTACGGGGACTATAGAGTAATGTAAAAGATACAAATAAAAATAACAATTAAAAAAATCATCAAACTGGTTTTCTAAAAATAACACTAATCTTCCCCCCCAAAAAACAAAAAGTTTGGTGTTCATCACACTTTCCATTTCTGTCCCATTAACTACTTCATTGTACATTTACTAATTTCTTGATATTTAATAGCATACCTAAAATAATTTTAATAACATTTCTTCAGTGCTTTGCAATTTATCATTATCAAAATGCACAGATTTTACTTGAAACTCAGTTCACTTAACTCACTGATTTGGTCTAAAAAATTCCACTTAAGTTTAATTTTTATAATTCAAATAGCTAAAACATATTTGGAAAGATATGTATTTAAGGAAGCCAATAGTACAATTGATTCTTCTATAAAACTGAGATATACCAATGTGAAGTGAGTATCAGCTCTGATTAATCTGGTTTTCTAAATTGGGATTTTGTATTTTATTAAAGGTTGCTCTTTGTAGATGGCGTTATAAAAACTAGCTTATAAACATGGTGCTGAAATTACTCCCATCATTCCAGATCAGAGAAATGTGATACACAGAGTGTAGTTTTCTGATTAGTGACCACACGGCACTGAGAAGCATGAACCCAATTCATGAATTTCGCTGCTTGCTCTCTGGCAGCATTCTGCCAATGATTAATTAAACAAAACAACTTTAAAGTTCTGGACCCATACTAGATCCTTTCAAGTCCCATTGTACCTTCTGCACTTGTCTAAAGAAAAAAACAAGAAGCTATTACTAAAGTATCAAAGGCAGAATAATACACCACTCATGTTTTTTCTCAGGATTATAGAATATTTTACATACATGCACAATGAAAAGATGAGCACTATAAACACAAATAGATGATGAACATTAGTTATGTCAGAAAAGTGCAGGCTTCCTTTCTTGGAGATCTCTAGAAATTATTTCCCACTTACAGGAGGGAATTATATTTTAAATAGTAACAACTACAAAATAAAAGCTCACTGCACTTCCATAAGTACATATCCTACTTCAAAAGAACCTTTTTTTTCTTGATAAATGTTTGTTTATATTATTTTCACAATGGGCATGTAGCAGCTAAAAGAATGACTTCAGCAGTAGCAAAACTGGCACAGTGAGTCTTACCTAGCTTATGCTCTTCCAAATGCTATGTTTCCTTATGACTGGTTCTCAGTCACAATTGCTCACCTGAATACATTCTCAGAGTGTGTGTTTCATATGCAGAAAGAGCAATCCTTCTGGGAAAATAATCTAAACATTGGTAGGGAAAAAATGGCTTAAAGTTAACCTGGATGCTTCCTTCACTTGTTTTACTTATTCTTTGCTTCAAAGAAATATCGATTCTACCGTGAAGAGGCAAGAAAGAATGAGAATGACAAGGTGGGAAGCAGCCCAAGGGAATAGATGACACAATTAGAAGTTCACTAGAGGAAGAAAATGCAAACAACAGAAGAAAGTTTATCAGAAAAAGTGTGGGGAGTAAGCATTTTAAAGTTCTAGACTAGTGATTTAAAATTAAATAAAAATCTAAATAGGCGTACATGTCCTTTACTGGATTGAGTAATGATATATGTGAATTTAAATTAAGCTACCTTTAAAAATAAAAATAAGCACAACATAAATATATTTAATACTTATAATGTGAACACTTAAAATGGTTAAAATGGTATATTTTATGTGTATTTTTACCACAATAATAAAAAATTAAGTGAAATAATGGAAAGGATTGCATAAGACAATCTAGAAGTCTTCTTTCACACTTAAAATAGACGTATCAACTGTTTAGGCATTGAAACTTGTTATCAATTTAATATGTTTTAGTTTTTTAGCATGAACTTTTTAAATTAATGATGACTCGCTATTTTATATTCGTTTGTTTTTTCACAATATAGGATTTCTTCCCTCAGGTGCGGTCCCTGTAGTTTTCCCACCACTTAAGCACCCCTTGTCCTCCACCATAATTAGTCTAAGGTGTTCTCCTTTGTCTCCCTCTACCTTCCCTTCCCTTTCTGGATGCCTCAGATCTATGATCAGCTTTCAAGGGTTTATTGTAAAGTTTGTCTTTCTCTGATCCTTTGTTTAGTTTCTCTATATTCCACCTATAAGTGAAATTATCTGGTATTTAGCTTTCTCCTTCTGACTAACTTCACTTAGGATAATCTCTTCCAGTTCCAGCCTCTTCGCTATAAATGGCATGAGTTACGTTTTTTGACTGCTGAGTAGTAAAGATAGTATATTTAATAAAGAAACTGGAATTTAGTATTTTAGCATGTGTTCAAAAGTGCCTTAAGATTATTAAGCGTTGCACAAAACAATTGAGCACACGCAGTCCCAGTTTCAAAGGAGCAACTTACAAGTAAAAACCTCCCTCCAAAAATGCAAAAATGTTTGTTTTAAAATCATTTAATGATTTAGCCTAAAATCACAGGTGTATATATATACACACACATTGGTGGAGAGGGGGAAGGAGAACAGCTGAATGTACACTCTTCTCATGGGAACTACCATAAGCTTTGGTACAGCCATGCTTGTATGCTTTTTTAAAAATGATATAAAAAGCTTTTATTTTGTTAGCTATACTAATATGAAAAAATGAGTATAGTTTGATCAGTTTTAACAGACATGTAATGTGTATTACTAACTAATTAACATACAGATAACATTTCCTTCATTCCAGAAAGTTCTTTCAAGACCCTTTACAGTCACTTCCCTACCCTCAACTGTCAACCACTTGTTGGATTTCTATCACTATAGCTAACTTTCCATCTTCTAAACTTCATATAAATAGAAACATATACTTAATGCCTGGTTTCTTTTATTCAGCATAACATTTTTGAAATCTATCCAAGTGGTTTTATTTATCTCTGATCTGTCCTTTTTTTATTGCTGAAAAATACCCTATTTTATGAAAATTAGAATTTATTCAACCATTTACCCTGTTGATGTACATTTGGGTTTTTCCCAGTTTGAGGCTGTTATGAGTAAAGCCACTATGAAGTTCATGTCTAAGTCTTTTTGTGGATGTGTGCCTATATTCCTGTTAAATAAATGCTGAGTAATATGGTAAGTCTAAGTTAAACTCAAGAAACTTTCTAAGAAACTGCCAGTCTTTTCCAAAGTGGTTGTACAATTGCCACTCCCACCAGCAAAAAGTGATGGAGTATTGTCTGCCAGCTTTTTTTTAAATTCTTTTTGTGATTATAATTTGCATCTCTCTAATGGTTTATGATATTAAGCATCTTTTCATGTATTTATTGCCATTTGATATATATATACACACATATTACTATATGAATCACAAAATCTTTCATGTTCATTAGAGAGACAGCACTGTTGAGTTAACATGAATTTTCCTACTAACATCCCATTTACTCTTTTCACTTTCATTTTGTATATGACAAGTAATAAGTTACCAAAAAAACAAGTAAAAATTATGGGATAATAAATGTAAGCTGACAAAGTCCTATATATTATTTGGAAAAATATCCTTCCACTCAGTTTTAGCAATGAAATACCTCAATCCATGGGGAGGCTGTCTAAGAACCATTTTCTATAATATACAATTATGAAGAAGGCATAAAAATAGAAACAGGACAGGAGTTGAATAAATACTTTTCAACACTGAATACAGAAACAATTTTATAACATTCACCAAAAGACACACTAACACTTTCTATTTTAGGAATAAGCACTCTCAAAATTTATATAGGTCACTAGTTGGTCTCCTTCAGGGAGAGTAACTGATACTATCATATCTTTCTTACCTTTTTGAGCAGAAGTCACAGTAAAAAGATCTGATACATGTGATTCAATACATACATGCACACCTACCTTTATACTTAACTATTCCTTATGCAAGGCACCCTTAATTTTTTCTGTTATATACTCTAGTTTTGTTCTAAGGTGGTTATAACCTACTAACGCAATAACCTACCAATGGTTCATGAGTTACAGTTTTAACAAATTCTATTATATAAGCAAAAGAAAGGAAAATAAATTTATAATCTTTGAATTGTTACATTATGAAACAACTACAAACGCAACAGTATTTTAAGGGCTATGATTGGATGGTTTACTTTACACTAATCTTCCATATAAAACAGACCAATGAAAACCAATTTTCATAGACAAAAGCAAAGTCTACTCACCTTAGCCCCAGGTAGCAGTGTTAATGATAAAGGCAGCACTTATTTAATACTATTTCCTGTCAAGATCTTATTTAAGTATATCTTTCATCTTCAGTTAGAGAACTTGGGGGGCCCACACTGGGGAAAAGCTGCCTCAGAAAGTAAATCTCACAGTCACTGATAATGTAAGAGCTCAGCTGGCCTGCTCTTGACCCCTAGAGCATCTCCAAGCTTCAGCTAACACTGATGGCAGGCAGTCATCAATCTAAATTTTGAAAAATCTTTATTGATTTTCCACAAATGATGATGGCTTTTTCTACAGTATATATGCTTATACAATGTTTTTTTTTTTCCCATCCACCAAGACTGCAATCAACACAAAGAATTTTTATGCTTTATGTATTTATTTTTAGGACCTCTTAATCAATGAAGAAGCTCTTTAATAAGTCAAAATCCATACCAAAACAAACAAGATGAATGAAGCACCCCAATGGTAGATAACATGTATTCCTAAAATCTTGATTACATGGAAACGCTTTTTAAAACATCATCTTATCTTTTGAATGAAAATCTTATTTACTATTTATAAGAAATCTCCTACAATTCTAACACACATATATTCTTCAAATAAATTAAAAGTTGAACATACCCTACAGTGAATTTAATTAGGCATAAATAAGTAAAAATGTTAGAGGGTGACATTAGTAGTTTCCAAGGTATCTATTACAAAGGATTAAATTTCTTAGCTTTTCCCATATTTTTAATCAGTTTGGTCATTTTAAACTGACTTTCTAAGAAAAATAGATAAAACAGATCTTTGAAAAATCCCTTACCACATATTTTCAAATAAAACTGCCCTTTATGCTATTGGCGGATGATCTGGAATGTTTAGTTCAATGCAGACACTGAATTGAAAAGAATGTTTTCCATTTCTAAAGTACTGACAACTGGAAATATGTAAATTAGTTCATGGGCAGAATCATTAATTTAGATAAAAACTAACACATTAACTGAGCACCAAAAATGTGACAATTCTTGCACAAAATCTGAAACTAGTCAGCTGTTACCACTGGAGCTTATAAAACTAAATTAAATGGGTCAAAAAAGCAAAGAATTTTATTCTTTTTGTTTTCTAAGCAAACGACAAGCCTGATAATCAGTACCTCCAATCTTTAAAATAACAATGATAAGTCCGACTCAGATTTCCATAGGCTGATACTGGCCCGATATCAGTGCCAAAATCATAGTATGGGTTTGGATAGGAAGCAAAAAATTTAGCCCCAAGTTGGAACCACAGGATATCAAGCAAAATGAATTCCCTCTGGTTATCTACTTCCTGGAAGATTTGGGTCAGTAACACAAACCTAAAAGATAAAATTTATACCCCATATCAACAGCCTTGATTAAAATAACCATGAATTAATTTTTAAAAAGACCCAAATAATATTTAGAAATTATTAAATACACAGACCTTCAGACTTTTTTTTATTGCAAAACATTTTAAAAGACTTTAAATATTTTATTCTTTAAGTTTTAGTGGTGCCTTCAGGGATTTGTCCCCAACAGCAAGGAAAGCAAAAGAGAATATAATCATCTAAGACTACATCAAACTAAAAAGTTTCTGTACAGTGAAAGAAATCATAACTAAAATGAAAAGACACCCTACTGAATGGAAGAAAATATTCGCACACCATACATCTGACAAATGACTGATATCCAAGGTATACAAAGAACTCATAAAACTCTACAAAAACAACAAAACCCAATCAGAACAGGAAAAAGAACTAAACAGAAACTTCTCCAGTGAAGACATTCAAACTGCCAGAAGGCACATGAAAAAATGTTCACAATCACTTATTATTAGAGAAATGCAAATTAAGACCACAAGAAGATACCAAGGAGATGGCCCGTATAAAAAAATCAGAAACAAGAAGTGCTGGTGAGGATGTGGAGAAGAGGAACCCCCTTCCTCCTACACTGCTGGTGGGAATGCAAACCAGTTAAGTCCTTACGGAAAAGAGCATGGAGGCCTCTCAAAATACTAAACATGAATCAGTCATTTGACCCAGTAATTCCACTCCTAGGCATCTATCAAAAAAATTCAAAAACTGGGCCTCCCCGGTGGCGCAGCGGTTAAGCGCTGCGCTGTGGAGCTGTCGGCAGCGGTGATGCGAGTTCGACGCCCGGCCAGGGAGAATCCCACATAGCGCGGCAGACCTCTCCTGCCTCGTCCGCTGCTCCCCTCAGCAGTGTATTTCTGATCTGCCTGTTCTGCTACCCTCTCCATCTCTGGTGAACCCTCTCGCCGCCCCACGCCTCTGGCCTGTACCCCAGCTTGTATGTATAAATTAAAAAAAAAAATTCAAAAACACTAATTTGAAAGGAAACTTGCACTCGCCAAGTTTATTGCAGCACTATTTACTATCACTAAATTATGGAAACAACCTAAGTGTCCCAGAACAGATGAGAGGATCGAGATGTGGTATTTATATATACAATGGAATACTACTCAGTGATCAAAAAAGATATTCATGGCATTTGCAGCAACATGGATGGATCTGGAAGGGATAATGCTCAGTGAAATAAGTCAGAAGGAAAAAGATAAACACTGGATGGTGTCACTAATATGTGGAATGAAAGTTAACAGTGAAATAAAGACAAGCTGAAAAACTAACCCTTGATAGTTGACTACAGAACTGAAGCACCAAGTGGGGAGAGAATGGGGAAGGGGTAAAAACAAAGAAGGAAGCTCAATGGTTTATGGTGGTGGAATATGGGTGAGTTGGTGGTGGGTGCAATATGGTACTCATACCTGATGGGGTTTATCCCAATATTATCTCAGGAATAAATTAATTTAACAAAAAAGAAAAATTATGTAGATAGAACAAAGATTATATATCTTACAAAAAATTGTCATACAATTTATTCATAATTATAGAAATACTAGTAACAGTTTTTATGAACAGCATTACAATAAACTTTCTTAGATAAGAAAAAATATTTTATACTATACAAAATATTTTTAAATGCTGAAATTCTGATAGGAAATTTGGCTCTCAGCTGAGGGAAACAGAATGTATAGAAATAAGAAGGAACACTAATATTTTTGAACACCTACATAATGCTACCATACTATAAGCCATCTATGCATGTCTCTACATAGATGGCTAGGCAGTATGCAAAATGGAATGAGAGAGATTTGAAGGGTAGAGGAGGTCCATTTTTTTTTCAAGATTCATAGCCTTCAGTAGAATCTCAAAGGGCTATCCCACCCCAATTTCTTACCATAATCCTATGTGGTACTAAATACTTTAAACACAAAGGAATTGAGGTTCAACAAATTTTATAAGCTTTCCATAGAACGGCAAGTGAGAAGGCACATTATTCTGGTTTTGAAGTCCCTGTTCTTTTAGCTATTATGCTAAAAAAAAAAAAAATGACAAAATGAAGAAACTGTTATTCAGCTTTGCTAAAAGGAGTTAGATGATGATAATACTGAACACTTATATAACTCTATCTATCTCCCAGGCACTGTTGTCAGTATCTCACTGAATTCTCATAACAACAGAACCAAATCACAGTTATTATTCTGATCTCCACATGGCCTTAAGTAACAAAGCTCAGTTTCAAATCCAGGCAAATTCTGACTCCTCATTCTATGCACTTAACCATTATATATGCCCTCAGCCACTTTGTCTCATGAAAACCAGAGATTAAAGGATACTTACAGGCTAGAAAATGTGGAAAGAAGTAATCTCTAGATCAATTTGCTGATGTTTCAAGGAATATTTTAGAAAGTATTATATAGTAATTCCTCCTTGTTTTAACTAAAATGTAACAGGTTATATAAGCCTATGTTATCAAAAGTAGTTGCCACAATTTTCTGGTTCCTAAAAGATTTATGTAAACACAAAGCACTGTCTCCATCTCCTATGTTAAAAAAAAAAAAATAGGCTTCTATCATCTTCACCTTCCATACTTAATTAGATGATTACAGGAGAAATCATGTTTTAGAAATATTTATTAAACAGGTATACCATATAGCAGGAAAGGAGAATTAAGTTCGCAAAATTGTTTTTAAAAGACTTATCAGTGGTTTCACTCAATCTTTTCAGTTCCCTAGCAGAAGTATTGCTTTTCTATGAATGGGTCTAAACCAATACTTTATGCTTCATGAACTCATCAGAAAGCCTTTCCTTCACATATAAATGATTTCTGTTATCGCTTCGATTTTTTCTGTTTCTGACATAATTTTAGTTTGTTGGGAACAGTTGCTGGAAAAAATGAACTGCATTTATTACTTACATATAGGACACCCCCGAAGAAAAAAGTTTTCATCACGCCAACTCAAAATATTAATAAATTACATATTAAAATTAGCAACAAACATAAAACTTTATACTCTACATAGAATTGTGAGCAACTAAACTTTCGATACTATCAATTATTTGCTTACAATGGCTTAGTTATTCGCTAGCCTATCACCTAAGACTCCAATAAAGATGACAAGCCATTGGTTACAAATGGACTTAACTGTTTTCTCACATTGAATTTCCCATCAAAGGATGTAACAGTGTCAGTGATTATGAAGTTCATAAATAACTCACTAAAGCTCAAGAAAAGACAGCTGAATTAGTTCTAAATGTTTTGAATATACAAGCATGAATACTTGACATAGTTATACAGTTTATTTCTTCTATAAGTAAGACAGGAAACAAGTGTCAAGCAGGTTATTAATGTGAACAAAAAAATGAAAATAAGTATCATAATGCCATAAATCAGTAACAACCTAAAGATTGAATAACTGACTAGATAGATGTACAAACTTTCAAATTATCTTTTATTCTAAGTTTTATTTAGGAAATACATATTTATTGTACACCTGACACCAAAGAGCTGGTGGCCCTTTTTCCTCTAAGGAAAGAATTCATCAGAGAGCACTAGGTATAGCTGAACCAGGCAAGGCTTTATTAGAGACTTATGCATGAGGGAATTCGTGCTGGAAAGGAGACATTAGTCTGGGTCTTCAAAGGGAGTTAGGAAGAGATATTCAAAGGGTAGGTCACCAAGTGGGGTCAAGGATACTATCTTTATAACTTGTTCTGGGTCAGGTTACACTCCAACTGGGCATGAGGATTCTCCACCTTCTCCCTCCAGAAATGTGAGATAATCATTAGTCAGAATCAACTGCTTTTTTTTTCAGCATGGTACCTTATTGTCAGTGTCTGGGTCAAACTGTTTGGACAGGGTTCTCCATGATTTAGACCTTGTGTTCAAACAGGACTTGGGGCAATCATCCTAATGGCTCACAATTTCTTTTACCTAGGCTGTCTCAGTATGAATTAACAACCACTTACCCATAGATTTCATATACCTTCTTAAAATGAGATCCTACTAGGCTTGAGGATTCAATTTTTGGACAAATGTAATTCTCCCCCTCAAAGCAAATTCTAATTAACCTCTCTGTTCTTCCCTTCCTGTTCTGCCACACACCTCAAATTCCTAATAACAGGGCCTCCCCGGTGGCGCAGCGGTTGAGCGCTGTGCTGTGGAGTTGTCGGCAGCGGCGACGCGATTTCGACGCCCGGCCGGGGAGAATCCCACATGGTGCGGCAGACCTCTCCTGCCTCGCCCACTGCTCCCCTCAGCAGTGTGTTTCTGATCTGCCTGTTCTGCTCCCCACTCTGGCTCTGGTGAACCCTCTCGCCGCCCCATGCCTCTGGCCTGTACCCCAGCTTGTATGTATAAATAAAAAAAAAAAATTCCTAATAACGTTAAACACAAATAAGACTGATTTACACAAGAATTCCATTTTCAAACTTTTTTCATTTACTCAACAAATTACATATACAATGTGCCAGGCACTGCGCTAGGCAAAAAAAAAAAAAAAAAAAAACAACAACAAGATCCCGTTCCTCGAGAGCTTAGAATTTAGTGTAACTATTATTTTAATGTCTATTTCCCCCAGATTGTAAGCCTACTATTGGCATTCCTTTACTAACAAGGGGCTCACTTTCTTTAGTTGCAAGCCTCACAGCAATGTTCTACTGCTCCACCATAAAAGCAACATTTTTAAGACTGAACAGTCTAAGATTTTGTTCCTTCAGTCAATATTAGTTAATTCATATATAATATATGAAACTGTTTTCACACTGTTTAATAAATGAAGTAATATGGTATCTGGGATTTGCTTTAAAATATCTGGTGGAAAATGGTACAAGTACAGATGAGTTGCTTCAAGGGAATACTACTTTTATGTAAGTTTAATCTTTTCCATAATCACTACTTTTAAACTCTAAAAAGACTTTTAGCCAATATCCCCCAAAAAAAAAAAGTGATTTCACAGAATTACTGTACAAGAACATGAAATTTCAATACCATGGGATTCTACCATGAGATTGTGAATCCAATCTTAACTCAATTATAAATATTAAATTTCCATCTGTTCTTTTGTTAATGTGAAGGTAGTACTGCTTATCTGTGTTACCGAAAAATATTAAGACTCTATGATGAAAGCTATTACAAAGACCCCTACAAAAGTACAATGCTACATAGACAGTAACTATATTTAGACAATACATTAATCATGTAAATGTATTTTCTTTCCCAGTCTAGTAGGTAAAGCAGGGTTATTTCTATACTACACAATACCAAATGCAAAACAATAACATTTCTTACATTATTCAATATACTTACAGAGGTGATAACAAATGCAAAATTGAAGACAATGAGAAATCAAAGCTAGATTTTTAAAATATATATAACACACTTGACTTGACATTTCCCAAGAACCTCTGAAGCTCCTTTTTAAAGTCAATGGCTGGTTCAGATACTGTTCAGTTTATGATGTCATGACTATATTTAAACATGCCCACAGCAACTAATATTTGAAGTGGCATTTTACAGGTTGTAAAGCGTTTGATCTATATTTCTTCATTTACTCTTCACAAATGAGTTAGGTGAGAATTTTTTCTTTTAGGTCTTATTATTGCACATTCACAGGAAATAACAGCCCCCTAGTCCTTTCCTCATCTTCCACAGCCTGGTGGCTTGAAGGACTTTTCTGAAAGTGCACACCTGTGGGTATTCATATCTGAAGGAATTGTGTTGTGCTCTGGGGGTGCTCTATCTAGTGTTCACCCTTTTTCAGATAGATGCCATTGAATTTGATAATGGTTTTCTTAATCTTTCTGTCATTTTTCTTAATTTTTTTATATTTGCTTTTAATCTTGCAATAGGAATATTTAGTAGTAAGTCAAATGAGCTATTCAATCAGAGATATGGAAACTGTGGAACACCATCTGTGTAGTTGTGATATGCCATGTCAACTCATATTTGAGCTTTTAGCAGGAACAACGATATAAATTTGCAAATCATTATTATTAACACATCTGATCCTACAGGAAACCAAGGTGAGTCAGTGAATCTTGTGGAAATGTTTGATTTAAAGAATCTTGGGAAATACTGCTTTTCCTTATTATGTAGTAATCTTTCAGGGCCATGTGATACCATTTAATAATTTACTAATCGGAATGTACCAGTCTGCTATCTTGATATATCGAAAAGGAAATGAATCCATGCTTTGACTTGCATCAGGCTCATTTTTCAAATAAACTAATTTTCATTCAGAATAGATATGTGCTCACTTCTCTCCTTGCTTCATCTTTTGGAATTCTTCAGCAACAATATCTAATAGTTGCATTTTATGTTCTCCATATTGTTAGTAGGACTGGAGCAACAAATATTCAGGCTTTACTGATATGGAATGTTACTAATGTTTCCTGGTCTTCCTTGACTTCATCACAATGGGGCCAGGATTGCTATGCCTCTTCGCTGTTGAAGCAAAACAAAATAATGAGTTGGAGAACAGCTACAGAGACTTGCTTTCCTTGATGATTAAAGTGGTTTTGTATCATCTACCCAGAGGATTATATTCTAGCTCCAAGAAAAATAAATATACCTGATTTGGGTGCATTATGTCTGACCAGTCTTAGGAAAAGCTTCATTTTCTCCTTAGAAAATTACATTCTGAATTAGTCAAAAATAACTTTCAAGTTTTAGGCAGTAATTTTCTCCAAAGAGGTTTTATTTTAAATTTTAATCAAATCAGTCAAATCCTTCCAATATTGAGGTCTCTTTGGACAGTTCTCTAAGAAATCTAAGCATAAACTCTTTGTAGGAAACGCAACTGTCCACTCCTAAAACCGAAACTTAGACGTGTCAAACAAGGATATAGTCCCACAGGATTAATGAAATGTGAATATTGTGTATTTTATTTTTCTGATTATTTTCAATGTAATAAAATTATCAACTCTGACTAGTTTTTAAAATATCCCTCCAAATTTTTCTAAACAAAGAGTTTTAACTCTATTTCAATTTAAATTTAAATCATCCTTCTCAATCTTCTGCGTAAAAGAACAATATCATCTCCTTCAACTCCTACCATGAACCACATAGATGAAAACAAGGGCAAGAATTTTTTGTAGACCATATGACACATCAAATGATCTTTGCCATCCATCTTCACCAGTTGAGAACCACAAGATAGGCAAAATGGACCTACAAGGTGCTAAAATGTTATGTGATTATGATGATCATTCTGTAATCAGAGGAGTGCAAATTTATTTTAAACAAATAGTTCATAATGTTTCCTTATAGACTACAATCTCGAATGTTTCAGGACCCTTCGCATTTCTGGAACACGCATTAATTGGTAAAGAAGATTGTTTAAAAAACCTGACCATAAATAATCTTGAATTCATAGGTGGTTCTAGTCTTCAGAATTAACTTCCTAAATAATTCTTTAAATCATCCTCAATTTACATTTAAAAAAAATCCAAGATGAACTGCAATCCCTAAAAGCAAATTGAGATCTACTAAATGCCAATTATGCCAAATAAATACTGATCACTGACAGAGATTCAAAATAATGCTAACAGTAAACATTTAAGGAAACTGAAGCACAAGGTCAAACTTGATTAAGTGATCAAGGCATTAATCTCTATATTTTTTTCTTTTAAATTCAAGAATTATTTTTTCTTAGAAAAATGTGGCCTTTTTCTATCATTTCTCTTTCTTGTTCATGAGTCTATTGTGTAAAACTCTTAAAGAAATTACAATGATATATATTTTTATGGTGTTTGTTTTGCCAAAAACATTTCTAGTTAGCCCTGAAAGTCACTTATGAGTAATAATTAACACAATCCCCTCCAAAAGCACCAGAATGGTGTTGCTTCTGTAGAGCATTTTATTAAAGTAAACTTTTACTAAAAAGTTGCTGCTCTTCATGTGCTAGGAGCATGGATGATAAAGTTTTTATGCAAAGTCTATTCCAAATCTAGGAGTGTTAAATTACCTACCTTATCAAAGTGTAAATTCTAAGGTCTCATTGAAATTTAGAAAAGTATAGGTTGGCCTCTGCTTTTTATTTTTTTTTAAGATTTATTTATTTATGCATACAAGAGCTGGGGTGTAGGCCAGCGGTGTGGGGGGTGGTGAAAGGATTCATCAGACACAGAGTGGGGAACAGAACAGGCAGATTGACTGAAAAACACTGCTGCGGGGAGCAGTAAGCGAGGCAGGATGGCCTCTGCTTTTTAAAAGAAGACTGTTTAAATGACTGATAGATATGGTGGGACCAGACTTGAAGGTCCTCTGGTCTAGACTCTGAGCAGAGGTAAAGGAGCAGAACTCTCCTTCCTACTAGGAATTCCACTATCCTGAGAAGAAGGATAAGATTAAGAACAGTGTCGAGATGACAAGGTCAGACTATCCAGTCTCAGTTTGTTCACTCTTCCACATTAAAAAAACTTGTCATTTTATGTGTGCCATGAGCCACAACTTGTGTTTGACAAAGGCATTTTCATCCTAAGGATAAAAAAGTAAAAATTTTTAAGATTTTATTGTTAGTTTTTTTCTTCCTAGTCACGCCTATGATAAAATGCCAATAAAGAGCATAAGGGCTGTAAAAATCTTTCTTAGAAAATCTGCTAGAAACTTGTGAAATGTCCTACTGGAAGATGTTAACACTACTGGGCAAAACCAAGGGGTACCCAAGGACACCAAACTGTTAAGGGAAAAACCCATGTCGCCTCTTCTAATCTTAACACACACTTGTAGACATGATGCCACCGAATTGGGGAGGGTGTGTTAGGCAGCAACAGTAAAAAGAACTCCACAGTGCAGAATACAAGCCAGAAATGAAAAGAGAATGGGATAAATGGTTTCCTTCTGAGCATCCAAAATATTCTAAATTCTGAGCTCTAAAAATCACTAGCTTGTCTCTCAGAGTCTCATGCAGATTTCATTAAAAGTGCAAATAAAATAAGGGGAAACAGGAATATATCATAATTTGTTCTATCTCTATGTAACGCACACTGTTTTTCTTTAAGCTATCTTTTCTCTTCTCTGATGGAATCTCAGTTAGCCTTTGAGGTGCAAATCAAACACTACAGCAGTTATGAGGCATTTGTTCACCTCACAAAATGCCTGTGCTCTCATAAGATACATGTCTAGTCCTCTAATACAATTTTCTATTCTAATGCATATACTATACTGTAGTTACCTGTCCATATTTTCTCTTTCCTTCCCTATAAGATCTTTAAGGTTAGGGGACATTTCTTTTTTAATCTCTGCATCTCCAATATCTGGCATATAGGAAGCACTCAAAAAATTCATGCTGAATAAACAAATCTGGATAAAGTACAGAAAATCAGAAAGGAAAAAAGGGACTAATGTTATTTTTTCTTTTGTTTTAAAAACACATTGCTACAACAAAAGTAATACCCAGTGAACAGACAGAAAAAGACAAGTCCAATAGACCTAGAGCTCCTTAGTGTGGATGAGTCTATAATTTACAGTTACATACTCAAGAAAGGGACAAATTCGTATCTTAAATGATATGAACCTCAGTTAATTCTTAGCACATTTGAAACCGTTTAGAAAATAGAGGGAAAGTATACATCTTAAAAGTATTTTCTAATTATCATCATCCTTATTATTTAATGAAGTATCACTCCTTTACATCCCTGTTAATTTTTTGACAGTACAGGAGTTCTCCCTGTGAGATGTGGTCCGCACAGCTCTCCCACCACCAAAGCACCTGTAGGTCCTCCACGATAGTCCAATATAGCTCTACTTCCCTGTCCCCCCCCCACCAAAAAAAGTATTTTCTTCTAGGGGATTATGCAAAGCAAAACATGTCAGAAGGAGAAAGACAAATACCAAAGGATTCCACTCATGTGAAATATAAAGAAATAAAGCAAAGAAACAGACAAAACCAAACCAAAACAAACCCTTGAAATCTGACTACAGAACTGAGGTTACCAGAGAGTGAGAGTGTGGATGGGGAGTAAAGAGGAGAAGGGTCCCAACCGACTACAGGAGAGGATTACTGGTCGTGTGGTATAATGTACACTTGAAGAGGTGTGAACCCATACTCTAAAATATCCAGGTTGTAAGCCAATAACTTTTAAGTATTTTCTCTTAAATGATTTATTTTAAAATTTAGGGTCCTCTAAAGAATAAAAACCAGGACCAAAAAAATTAGAGATCTCATTTTCTGTTAGATATAATGTGTTACATTAATAATATTCTTTATTTTTATTGCTCAATGCATGCACCTATCTTTAATGTCCCTATTTTGATCACATTTCAAAACAGTGATGTATTTTTCTTCCAGCTGACCCAGAATACTACCATATCTGTTTGGGGTGTAGCACAAAGCTACTTAGAAATGCAAGTAAAGTACATTTTGTCCAACCCTTTCCAATGTGCTAACATTTTTTTAAAAGCAGCTCAATATGTGCAAAATGACAAAAACAAGGAAAATATCACTTAGTATGTTCATAAAACATTTCAATAAAGTTTTGCAAAAACAAATATCAAAAAATGGGGTTTCTGAGTAACTTATTATAGTCACCTTTAGATTGCCCAGATTTGTTTAAAAGACCAATACAGTCCTACTTCTCATTCTTGATGTCTCTTATTTTCTCATAAGTATATGATTTCCCAGTTTAAACATTAATTCAAGATAATATTCACATTGATCTTCAGTAGCATTTTTTGTTTGTTGTTTGTTTTTGTTGTGGGGATATGTCCATCTCTACTTCCACTAAGATGTAGTGCTTGATTCACAGCAGAGTCTAACAAAGTTCCACCTCCAGGAGTATTACAGTTCAAGTAAGAAAGGATGACCTGTTTTTGGTGGCTTTGCTTTATCTGAAAGCTAAAAGTTTAAGTATTGACTTATTCTAGAGCTATTCAGATTCTTGTTATTTCTTGTTTTCCTGGAGTTCTAATGTTTTCCCCACCCAGTCTCTTATACTAAGATTTCCAAGTCTACAATAAGAATCTAATTACTACTCTGCTACATTAGGTAAAACTAACTGGGTACTTCACTAGTGCACAATACACACCTGTTGAAAGATTTTTACCTTTATACTCTATTTCTGAAAGTAAGAATGAGCCCCAAATATCCACTGTGACTCCTAAGGAAAGATCTCCATTCTAACATAAGAAGAGAAAATGAGATTATATAGAAACTAAAGAAGCTGGAAATCACTGGAGGATATAAGAAGTCAAAAGGGAGAACAAATCTTATTTTTGCAAAGAAAAGTAAAAAAAGAAATAGGAAGCTTCCAATTCAAAGATATGGAATAGCCAAACTGCCACACTCCAAGACAATCCAAGAAATTTTCGTTTTTATGTTATAAAAAAGAAGTATCTGAATAAAAGCTTTCTATTTAGCTAAGTAGGCTATAAAATGTCTCAATCACAACCCCCTTCTTGTGCCTGAAACAGAAATCTCTCCCTTCCTAGGATGAAAAACCTACTTGGAGTTCGACAGCAAACATTCTCACAGGCAGTTATTCCCTCTGTCTCTGTATCCCTAGCAGCATGAGGTTTATCTCCTTGTGATGTATTTATAGACAGTATGTCTAGGTCCTGATCTAAAAAGACTTTAGAAGGAACATACCAAGAAAATGTACTACCTTGCCACTACCTCAAGCAATAAGTGCTTGGAGAATATGCCTTTCTTCAAAGCTGATCAAGTTTATTAATATACTTAACAATTTAACTTTGACGATTTAATCAAGTTTATTAATATACTTAATTTAACTTTTGAAGATTGAAAAGATTGTTGCACAACAATGTAAATGCATTTAACACTACTGAAATGTACATTTTTTAAAACAATTTTGTTTTATAGAAGAACTGGAACGTAGGCCAGAGGTATGGAGTGGGGACAGAAGGTGTGTGAGAGGATTCTCCAGAGCGAGAGTGGGGAGCAGAAAAAGGCAGATTTTCTGAAATATACTGCTAAGGGGAGCAGCAGGCAAGGCAGGAGAGGTCTGCTACACCCTATGTGAGTTAGCTTCCAGACCAGGGATTGAACTTCTGCCCCAGTGGTGATAGCACTGAGACTTAACCCCTAGGCCACTAGGGAGATGGGCGATCCCTGAACTGTACATTTAAAAATTGTTTGGCCTGTAAATTTTGCCACAACTAAGTTTTTAATTTAAAAAAGTCACTATCTTAAAAACCTAAAAAAAAAAAAAAAAAAAAAAAAAGGAAGGAAGGAAGGAAAGGAAGTGGGATGGACTAGGGGAACTGTTTCCCTTTTTTTTTTTTAAGATTTATTTATTTATGCATACAAGCTGGGGTACAGGCCAGACGTGTGGGGCGGTGAGAGGGTTCACCAGAGACAGAGTGGGGAGCAGGACAGGCAGATGGACGGAAATACACTGCTGAGGGGAGCAGCAGGCGAGGCAGGAGAAGTCTGCCACACCATGTGGGATCTCCCTGGCCGGGTGTGGAACCAGTGTCACCGCTGCCGACAGCTCCACAGCTCTCCCTGGCAGGGTGTGGAACCAGTGTCACTGCTGCTGACAGCTCCACAGCGCAGTGCTTAACCACTGCGCCACCAGGGAGGCCCTGTTTTCCTATTTTAAAAGACTATAGATGTAAACGCCATAAGTGACTTCAGTTAGAGCCTGGTTTGAAAACCAAAGCTGTAACAGACACTTTTGGGAACAAGTGGGAAATTTGGGGGGAAAAAAAAAAGTAGATCTTTGACACTAGTTTTCTCATGTAACAGTAACACTACATGTTGTTATACAAGATGTCTTTATTTTAATGCAATGTGCTTTATGAATAAAGTGTCATCTGTAACTAACTTTTAAATAGCCCATGTAATAGACATACACACACACACACACACAGAAAAATTATATATAGCACCGAACTAGCTAAGAAGAAAGTCCTAAGACATTGCACATCCAAACACTAGCCTTCCGTCCACCCAAACTGTTGACTTTTTATAATACTTATTGTATAATTGGCTGGTGATAGATGTGAACAGATGACAGACAGGCTTCTGACTTATTCTACAAATAAAATGATCCCACAAATTAAAATTATTGCTTATGTAGAAGTTTGAGAAGGTTGAGAATATTTTCACAGAAACTGTCACAAGTATATAATGATGTGGAAACTGTAAGGGTTTTTCTTTTTAGATAGTTGCAGAATTTCATTATTTATCTATTGAGGCATCAAGCCTTTAAGTGATGCTTTCAATCTCTTTTTTATCACTTCAACTGAAGTATTTAAGTGCCAACCCTGATATACTTTCTTTGTGTTTCATTTTATTTCCTTTCTAAGACTGCTGAATTCCCCCAAGGTTTTCTTTACTTTTCTTTCTCCTCTTTCTACTATAAACTGAGATTATTAATCCCGCAGTGTCAAAATATTCTGCCAGGGAAAGAAAATTTAGTAAGCCTAGATGTGAAAAATGTTCAGTTTTACTGAAAAAACAAACTCAAAAATTCAAGTCTTTATTACTTCTAATTTGAAGGTAAGTGGATGTCCTTCAATGGTTTTTTTTTTTTTTGTAAAAATGTAATCAATCTAACAAGCAATTTAGTAATAACCTTTGAATATTGTTGAGCTTCCATCTTTTTGTTTTGGTTATATATGTTGCTATTAATTGAGATCAATAATATAAAGACCCAAATAAACTGAGTTTTACATCAAGAATTGCTGATTTATTTATTTTGGGGATAAGAATGTGGCTTTTATTTGCATGACTAATCAGAGGGTAGCTCTTTCGCTCTCATGAGTGCAGAGCTCATCTGTCCAGGAGACCGCAATTCAGGATATACTTTGGCCCCCACAGCCTTCTGGGATGAGGCACTTTTCAGCTACCCTACCTTCAAATTCATTTACATTAAACTTGGTGAAGCTCCACTTCTGGGAAATACAGCTTTTCTGGTGGCCAGGGAACTTGAACCTGGCCCTACCTAGAGCTTCAATGACTTGCTCTTGCTCTGCAGTTTGGTGCGGATGGACATGACCACGTGGCCCAATGTAGGGACAGAAAGCACCCCACACACCTGTCTGGAGTCTGTCAGCCCCAGCACAAGACATCTTGTTGATGCGGATGACATGGAAGGGATGGAGCCGCACCTGGAAGTGAAAGTCATCTCTGCCACAGCTCTTCACCATGTACTTGTCAGCAGCCACCAGGGCTTAAGAGGAGAGCTGCTCATATTCATCTGACACCATGTGGTCAGAGTGGGAACTCATCCACTTTGCCTCTGCCCAGACCAAAGATGGAATCTTGGCATCAGGGACCCCTTGGCAGAGGCAAGACTTTGGGTATGACTTGTTCTTACAATACTGGTAACACTGGGCGGGGCAGCAGCCCCTGGTCATATCAGAAATCTTGGGTGGTACAAAGAAGGAAAAGAGTGCTTATTAAATTTTAGGTAAATCAAACAGCATTTGTTTATGGTCAACACATGTTCACAAGAGTCCAGGAAGGACAGAGTAACAGTTACAAAGTCTCATGTAACCAGTATTAATGGGCAAAATGGATCTGTGACAGACCTATGGAGAATTTGGGAATGTTTTATATTGAGCAGAAAGTTGTTACTACAAAATAGTTATTTGGGGGAAAGCAATCTACACAAAGAAATTGTTAAATCAGCCCAAAATGGCTTAAAAATGAAAGCCTTTAAGTTATTCTGAATATTAGTTGGAAGGAGAAAATGGACACACACACATTCCATCCTTACTATTTCACCCAATTTTAGCAAACTGTTACAATCTCCTATTGTACCTGTTTCATTAATAACCAATGCATACAACCATTTTAGGCATACTTACAGGACACAATAGACAAACTTTAATACCAGATTAGTTCATTTTAATTCATGTTTTTCTTCTTGATATTAAACTGCAAAGAATGTATAGTAAAACTCTAATGTTTTACTAACATGTTATGAAGTAATCCTCTATATATTTGTGGAAAGCTTAGAAATCTGTATAAGCAGCCTAAATCCACTTAAAATAACAAGTACCTTAAGGTGACTACTCAGTCTAATAAAGGTGAGGGCGCATCCTTAAAATCGTTCACACTGCAAGGGCATGTACCTGTTAGTCTGGATGTACTGTATGTATACCTTCATTAATTCAGAGATTTAGGTCAAGGCTACTCTTTCGTGATGGCATTTTCTACACACATGGTCCTAACCTTTTTAGCCTAGATTCAGCACAGCTTCTTCTCTAGGCCGCCTCCAGTTTCTTTCTGAAAGCCTTTCCTTCTCCCTCTAGCCCCCATTACATACTCGATACCTTTCTCAAAGAGAGGTAATATCTATGAAAAACTGAGGTGGGATGAGGCTGTTTGAGACACTTGAATCTCACTGGGAAATTTCTCAAGAAGGGAATAGAAAAGGGCCTGAATGCCTGGAAAACTCTTTTATCCTCTCAGTGAGAGGTCACTGACTCCCCCTCACTCCTCTGAGGGCCAAACCAAATGAAGGTAAGGAGCTCAGGCTCTGAAGATCACAAGCTCCTCAGGCCTCCTCTTATCTTACCCAATTTTTACTTGCTGTTGGGTGGAACAGTCCCCTCATTTCTCACCCTAAAAACCTCCCAAATGTTCATTCTGGTAATAAAGAACATGGGGGTGGGAAGGTCCTAGGGCTCAGGGAGCAGGCCATCAGCACTGCCATGCAGTTCTAGAATTCAGAATGCAGATCAGATTTTATACATGAGAGCCAAATGCAGATGACTGCTGTACAAGTGAGTACCTGGGACCTCCATCCCCTGGAGACTCACCCCAAGGATCGAGGATCGAGGATCGTCTTCTCTCTTCTTTCCCATTCCCTCCTTACCACAGGGTCAGCGGCTGCCTCTGGTGACAGAAGAGGCAGAGCAGCTGAGAGCCTTCCCTAGTGAGACAGTCAAGATCCTGTAGGGGTCCCAGCTCACCACAGAGGCTGCACACAGGGCCAGGCCTGTGTGCCCAGGCCCAGTTCCTTGCTGCCCAAGCTTTCACTTTCCGAGGACCAAAAGTCTGATATCCCCTCCTTTACTGGCAATCTCTCTCCAGAAAACCTTTTCTCAAAATGTGAATATTTATAATTACAATGAGACCACTGATTATTATGAGACTACTGTTGTTACTACATTGAATGTCCTTTAACCAGAGAAAAACAACCACCAGTTTTGTCTTCTAATACCTTCAATGTCCCGAGATTTTTCTGACTTGATATCTTCAATTGTCACTTTCAGTATATTCAGTCCACAATGAGATTATGCATGTCATTTTCTTTTTTTTAATCTGGGATTTTGTTTTAATTATCTTAAACTTTATGATAACATAATTTACAAATTTGTGCTATGGTATTATCACTTCTGTTCAATGAATTGGCAAAAGCACCATTACCAATCATACATATATGGTATATCCATAGGTGTATGTATTTTTGTATAGTTGTTGAAAAGACAATCTTGAATTATATGTCTCAGTCTAACTTCATAATGAATCCACATGCAAAATTTACTACTGTATCTTGTCATGCTGACTTTTAAAGTCATTTGACCTTAGATTAGAGATCAAGTATAAGATGTAAACAGTGTTAAATATTCTTTCTTTGATATTACACATAAATCACACTAAAATGCCTTTTAGTAAGTAAAAGGAAATATTTCAGGCCAGGAAATATTAATTAAATTGGCATAGTTGAGACAAAAAGATAAAGTGGGCACTGCCAGTTTATCATTAGTCCTTGCCTTTGTCAGGCTACTGGACACAACTTTAAACACAGATTGAGTTCCATGAGATAGTGACGGAATTTCCTCAGCACGTCAATGTATTAATATAACTAGTTATATAAATCTAAATGTAAAATGATTCTCCTACAAATTTTGCGATGGCATTCTCACCATCTTTATGAAAAACCGAACATTGCTAATCAAGTCCAATCATATCTTTAGAAGGGGGAAACAGTGATTATACACTTTCTGTACCAGAACTACTATCAAAATTCAAAAATCCGATCATAGTCCTTTAACCAGAAGCCAAACTTATTTGAATGAGGGCAGTCCAACAAAAATACTCCTTCAACCATTCAACATCTGAATCCTGATGCATGAGTTCAATTTTAATATGGCACACAAAAATGTTACAAGATTTTTCTGTTTTGTAGTAAATAAGGCACTGTCAATTATTATTCATTAGTAGCTGTTTGAGATAAGCTACCCTGTCTGACTTCTTATAGAAAGTGAAGGCTACTTCTTCTCCAGGAATGCACTTCTTGGGATTCTTCAAAAACTCCATCAGTGTCTCCTCTCCCCAGGCAATGCCTTTACTCTTGTGGGCATCAGTGTAAAAGAATTCAGTGGCCTGAACTGTCTTTCATCCAAACAGACCATGGAGATATGGGCCAGACCTGAGCTTGCCTCTCTGTTTCACAGTATGGCACTAGGCACACCTCTGAACAAAAATCTTCTTGCTCTTTCAACATCACTCCTTTTTTAATCTTTCATTATGAGCAACACAAAGGTTATTATCTCTCACAAGCAAGAAGTCCACTCTTTCCTCATGTGATTTGTGTCATATCTAGTAGCTTAAAGTCTTTTATTAGTAGCATTCTTAACTGTATACACCTCTTGCTTAAAATAAAAGGTATTACAACATATGTAAAAGATATTAATGTAACTATTTCCTTCACTACGTTCCATTATTTGTTTAGAAAAGATTCTGCTGATGCTAGAATACAATAACATTTTTCAACAGAATAAATATTTTTATAGCACATTTTACCGAAAAACATTAAGGAATCATTGGCATTACTTAAAACAGCAACAACAACACTATATATAAATCTCAAAATAGAAATACAGAAACTGAATATACAATACACTGCTAGAAACTCCAAAGAGGCAAGCATTCCTAAGACTTGAGGATTTTTCACCAACTGCAAATCATACGATTTCCAATTTACATCATCTGGACCTGAATCTACTGCATACTTTCAAGCATCTACCATCAGGGAGTCTGTAACAGTATCTTTAAACAGGTAAGAAATAAAATACACAAAAAAAGCTAGGGGAGGCTCTGCCCACCCTCCTTAGTCTGCTGGGCTACAATGTTGTCCAGCAACCGACTAACTTCCAACAACAAATCAGCCAATTACTGCACTGTGCCTGTGTTAAGTGATCTGTTTTCAACCTAATGGCTTCCTTAACAAATAGCTAGCTTCTTCACTAAGTGCTGTTAGCAGAGCAAATCCGTGTGGTAAAAAGGAAAACTGTAGATCATGATCATACATGAAATACTTAATGACAGTAACAGACTTCCCCCATAATCTTCACTGTGTTCTCTTCACTACCACCCATCTTCCATTTTCAACTTTAGTTAAGAATGCGAGGGAAGAAGAAGGATAAAAATAGGCAGAGGAGAAAAGCCTACAAAGATTTATACCCACATTGAAGCAGCCCGAAATTGTGCCATTGTTTATCATTCACCCTCACTTCTAAGTCCCAAGCCATGCTGGGGCTTCATCTCAATGCACAGCACGCCCAACACCAAGTCCTCAACAGGCCACAGGCACAAGGTGGCAGGCAAAGGACAGCATACTCCCCTCAAGCAACTGTAAGCCCACACTGCCAGTCTCCAAAACTACCATAACTAGCTTTTTAATTTTAGGAAATTACTAAATCTGTAGAATTTTATACATTCCTGATTTTCAGAATTTTGTTAAGGAATTTCTATTTTCCTTACTTAGGAATCCAAAAATATTATGAAAGAATTCACAGCCTATGTCCCAACAATAACCACCTGGTTACCTAAAAACATTATACTTAACTCTATTTTAAAAATACATATAAAGCATAATAAAAAATGTATTTTTAAAAATTTGTTAGCCATGTAATTACCTAAATTTTCCTTTGGGTTTGATGATAGACATGTCCTAGAAATGACTCAAATAAAGATATAGGTTCCTCTAAGATATGCAATTCAATTATTTTAATTTACATTTTGACAATAAGTGAAAGCTTTTCATCAGCATATTAACAATAGAATTAGAAATTTTAAACTGAGTTAGTATTAAATATTCCTACAAATGCTACTGTAATGCCAAAGGCAAGGGACGTTATTTCATGTTTTGAGTCATGAGCTAATTTTATAAACAGGAATATTCTGCTAGAAAAGACAATCCTCCTTTAAATGGGTATTTCAATGGGCACAGATCAGTCAGCAACTGCAGGAACTTACAGAACTCACTCACTTTGCAAGTTAAACGTTGGAAGATGTGAGATCACATTTCATATGTATACACCAAATGAATAATAGAAAATACCAACCATTATATTTTCACCTACGAAAACAAGTCTGTAGTCCCAAACAGCTGGAACACTAAAAGCAGCAGTATATGCTGATCCACACACATGCATAGGTGAAAGAATTACCTGAAAGCTCTGCTCCCCACAAACAATTGAGAAGACAGAATTCCACAAATAGCAGAGCAGAAGTCAGATGACTGAATATATTATCAGCCTTCTTTGAGGACTATACAATCTCAACACGGAGGCATCCATGCTACATGGATTGCAAAATATCTACAAAATATGCATCACATAATCACCACCTAGTAGATAAACATACTAGAATTAAATATATTTTAAAGAATTAAGAAGCCAAATATGTAGATCACTGCTTCATTCTTTTCAAACCTATATGCCCCAACAGTGGTTTCAGTCTATTCTGATTCCCCACAATCAAGTTTTCTTAAGCTTATTTTCTGAGCTTTTTATGGTAAGAAACAATAGGCAGCCCGAATATGTTTTTCAAAATATACTTCTCCCTTTCCTTTGCCCAGATTACTGATCTGTGTTATCTCAACAAAGTAGGGGATAAAACACATCCACACTATGCTGCAAGGAAGTGTCTCCTATCAGTTAACAAGAACACACTTTAAGTGGGTGGAGCTAAGGGGCAATGTTTGCCTGGGTTCAAATTCCTCCCAGTATCCATGCTGTGTGACCTTTGGCAAGTTATTTGACAGTTCTGTGCCTCTTTTTCCTAAGCTGTAAAAGAGGAATATTAACAATAGCACGGCATCTCAAGGGTTACAGGGGCACCTTAATCCTGCACCAGGTTTTTACTAAGCATTGAATAAATGTTGCTTGTTTACTTCATCTATTATACGTCTTAATCTTGGAAAATTAAAACACAAAGAATTCTGAAGTTTCAGGAACTGTTAAAACACTGGGCAGATAACTAAAAATGCTGAAGACTATTTGTAGGCCTTAGTAATGTAACATACGTCCAAGTACAAAAGCCTGCCTTGAAGCAAGAGTTTGGGAGGTACATTTTGACATAATTTGCAGGACGGCAGCTATTCAAATCCAACCTTTTTATGCATTAAACAACTATACTGAGAGCCATACAAAAATCTGCAAACATTTGCTTTATCAGATTCCTAACAGGAAGACATTCTCAGATTCACCTTTCCCTCTGATGTTTACTATTTGTTTCCCTCACTCAATGGTCAAAGTTAATTTTTTATCCCAATGTTTCCTCCTGATACACAATGATAATGCTGATCCCCTTTAAGCTTCAGTCTCCTGGAAAATAAGAGTAACCCTATTTTATAAGGTCGTGGCAAGAACGGAGGCATGCAGCACACCTCAAAAAGCCTATTATCAGGTTGTTGTTACTCAGTGATAGTTCCTATTACCTGTTATCACTGTTACTCTTCACAACACAAACATTTTAGTCAAGGCCAAGAATGAATTATATCTAGAAAAAAATGACAATCACAGCAGAACACCCATGAAAGGCTGCACAAGGGAGTTTTCCATCCTTAGAAACCTAGAGAGGTTAAGGCCCAGATTGTTAGCCTTAACGAAGCAACAATGCACAGACAATCCACAGAAAGAGGAGGTACCTGTCATACTGTTCTGTCACCTTTGACCGACTAAAAATTGCCATCTTGACCATATAACAAGATTTCAGAGGAAATAAAACGAATTATAAATATCCATACCATCACTAAAGGAAATCTTAGTCATAAGCTAATCAATCAAGGGGACTTCTAACACCCTTTTTTGTAATCAACAATATAATCCTATTTTCAGAATAAATGCAAGTCAAATGCAAGCAAATTTTTCTGATATATAATTCAAATGTCATATAAAAAAAGAGAACAGATATGTAGCATTAAAGCAAATTTAAAATTTAGGTAAAACTGTCCCTTTACACTTCCTCGCACGCCCCCCCCCAAAAAAAATCATCCATGCTATAGTCCTTCCTTTAATCACAGATTTGTTAAGTGATGGAGTCATACTGTCAAAGTAAACAGCAAAGGCCAGGGTACTCATGCATCAAATGAGTAACTGAACAAAAAATAAAACAATGGTTAAATAAGCAAGAATGCAAACACAAGATCTAAAAAGACCAAAACAAGATTTAAATTGGACATCAGAAACTCTTAACAGTTCGTAATAGGCTGCCTATAAGAAACAAATTTTACACGAATTAATAGGCTAACTTTAATTCCCCATGAATCTGTCAGTTGATACCCAAAGTAATTTTTTTTTCCTTTCAGTACCTCTCCTTGCTAATAACTTCTGCATATGATCAGCTCTCCTCTCACTCGTGCTTAAAATTAAAATTCTATGACCCAAATCCTCAAAAGTAGATAAGAGATCACAATAGGTTTCTTGCTTATTTAATTCTTCTCTAGAAATTTCCAACCAGGGAACCCACTAAAAATTATCCTAGAATCAATCTCCACTATGGCATTATGTCATCTCAGGCACTGGAAGCCAGAAATGTGGTCACTGATGAACATTTCATAGGATAAACACATAAAATCTTTATTCTAAAAGCCAAAAGTATTATTATCTACCCAAATATCACTCTAGTCTTTTAGTTTCAGTTACCTTCACAGTAACTGAAAGTACTCTGAGTTACTCAAAGGTAAGAAATTTACCTTAAAGATTTCCACTCCTTTGCATAAATGAGCTTTGCCTCAAGTTTTACAACTACAAAAATTACATCAGCTGCTAATATATTCACAAAAGTCTCACCGCTATTTAGAAATTCTCACCTCTATTTAGAAATTAGTATCTGGAATCCATAAAGTTTGTTTTTTCTTTATACTGTCTGACTGAGGCTCTGTGACACTAAAATTGTATTTTACAGGTTTTCCAAACATTACTTTTAATACTTAAAGAGCAATATGACATATTATTTCTAGTCCGTAATTCATAAACTGCTCTATGAGTTTTTAAAACAAGAAAGTAAATAAACACAACACTAAGAATATCTCTTTTTGTTTAGAAAACAAGGTAAAATTAGCTTGAGATATGAAAGACTATTAAAAAAAAAAAACTGAGGGCTCTATTCTGTTTTCCCTTAAATGACTTTCATTATTGGTTTGTAAATATAGTCTGTTTCATTAGGGGAAAAATATCTTAAAATACTGTTGGTTTTATGATTTGCTATAAGACCAAAACCTTAAAGCAGTAACTTATTTTAGCCTTCCTATTGTCTTAATTTAAAAGTACCAAAAAGAACTATAAGCACACAATACTGAAAAGCTAGCAATTCTTAAATTATCAGTTTTACCATAAAATAGCTAAGCTTTAATTATGCCTTTCAATAAATATAATTTCAATCATGATACAAAAGTGGTGAGAATATCAAATAAAGACACACTGCATTTTGGAAAATTAATCCTCTAGGAAAACTGTTTAAAGAGACTTCTTTTTTACTACCCAACATCCTAAGAACTGCTTAAAAGAATTGCCTTTAAAGCCAATACAACAGGAATGGGTTTTTCTAAGAAATTTAAGTGGTCAACTTATGGGTCACATTTCAAGCTGATGTGATTTGAAACAGCTAAGGTACTGAAACCTTAAACATAGGGTCTGTAATGGAAGCATTGCTCACAGGTCCTTGATTCTGAGGTTTGAGAAGCTTTAATAAAAGTCTTAAATAAAGCCAACCAAGGAGCATTACTTCTTTATGCACTCTCTCATACCTCAGTCCCAGTCCCCTCTGTTCCTGACAGTTTACATTCCCAGTATAATGTTCCTCTAAGGCTGAGTGAAAGTCGTGTAAATTACATTTAACTAATGAAGGGTTAAAATCTGAGGCAACTAAAAAATATCTCATTGATATCTAGTGAGCTCTTTTCTATCCTCTGCTTCAGTATCCCGACATCAAAAAGTCAAAGAACTCCTCTGTTAAGATTGAAATTCCCAGGAGGAAGAAGGCTCAGATCCAGTCTCAGCACACAATGGAATCACAGCTGACTATGCACATCTTTTTCTAGATGTCTCCATATGCTGGAGAGGTTTCCTCCCACCCCCCACCCTAGCCAGACATTAGGAGACTTGCTACTCTGCAACCAAGAATCTGAGAACATTTTCAAGGACTGTTGTGTGTAGGGAATGAAGTAAAACAGTTTATTGCTCTTGAACATAAAAAAGAAAAGAGTAAATGTCAAAGTAGCCATCAGTAACTAAATTAACTACCGATGGGGTATTTTTAAAGTCAAATTTCAATGTTGTTTAATTTATACTACTCCTTATTTCTGACAGCTAAACAAATGTTTTATCTTTGTGTTTTTTTTTCTATTTTATCACTAAAATAACACTTCACTGGCTACAGCAAAAAGAAATTAATTTTTGTCTACATGAACACTCAACTATACTAGATTGGAAATTCACATCAATTTGCAAGTGTTACATTAAAACAGACTACATTTGTAGTTTGGCAAATACTGCTCCTTAAAACTACAGTGCCCCTCAATTCTTTCTTAGTAGACCAGTAATTATAAAAGCTCGAGAAACCAGTATAGATAATATAAATAGCATGTACATAAAATGACTCCAAAAAATGAAACATCCTCCCAAGGTTATTTAAATTCATGGGTTACGTATCACAAAGTATATGGATTCATTCTCTAATACTATTCACTCTTTGAACTCCCAAAGATTCTACAAATTCCAGTTGGGAAAAGGAGCCTTGGTGCTGTCAGTGTACACAAAGCTCACCAACAAAGAACAGGAGCACACACAGGCATTGTAGCAGCTGCTGTCTTTTTTTAAGGAGGCTATTCCTGCGGAGCAACCTGTGATCTTTCTGGACAACCAGAGACCCACCCTCCCAATTCTTAAAAGTCAGGAGTTGAGAAAGTCACTAAAATGAATGCAACAAATAGCTTCAAACAACCAAAAAATGTCTCCTACCTGCATAAACCAGGAAAGTACCCACACACTGTGCAATTCATGTTCTTAAGAAGAAAACTAAAATAATTTATTTTCAAGAACATTTTGTGAGTAACCTGGCCAACTACCTTTAACTTGGACTCGTTCTGTATTCTTTGACCAGCTTTGCTCTTTAAATACCAACACTTTGTGTTTCAGAGATGCTTTGGTTCTTAACTTCATTTCCTCAAGAAAGAGGAGGGGGAAAAATGCATACCATAAACCACAACAACTTCTTCTGGTCGCCCCCAAACGCCACTTTCAAAGTGCACTTTGAGAACTGGCGGTTTGATTAGACAAGGAACTAGTGTAGCCATTACAAACAATGATGTTTTACACTTCGAATAATCAAGTGACGTAAGGCTATCCCGATGCCTTCATTTCAAAGTACCCTTTCAAATTCCAATGTCCCCGAGCTGGGGTAGCTGCCAGAAACAGAGAGACAACTGACAACTTCTAAGACCCTCAGCACGTAAACCGGCCCTGAGGTCCAAAAAGCGATCGCGATTTATGCCATTTTAGAAACGGGCCTTGAAGAGTTACTGCCACATCGCGAGGGGTTTTAGACTTCGCCGTGTCTGAGACACGCCGCGTCTCTCACGGTACCAAAGAAAAACAGTACCTAGAACACCTCTACTGTCTCCCCGGGTTAAAGCCCCTATAAGTGACACTGCCTCACAGATCAAGGAGCGGGTGACTTGGACGGGTAAGAGTGGATAGCTCTCAGCGTCTCCATGACTCCCCCGCCCCGCGTGCAACTCCGCTCTAACTGGTCCGGAAGAAACCCCGCCCCTTTCCTTTCTCCGGTCCCCACAATTGGCTTACCAATACCCAGCAGGTCAATACCCCGCCTTCGATTGGTTCGCTGCCCCGTCACTCACACGCAGCGAGATTCGGGTCGGTGGGAGGGGAAGGCGTTGGAGGAGGAGTGGGAGTAGGATTAGAGGACGAGGTGGCCGCGGAGGGTGTTCAGGCTGGGTCCCTGGTTTGGGAAAGTTTCCCCTACCAGTGACAGACGCAGAAGACGTTAGGCCCACTCCAGCTCCGGGATGGTGCAAAGGGCTCAGGTCCCCGATTCCCGCCCCTCGGTCCCGCAGGCCCCGGAAACCACTAGGGGGAGGGGGAAGAGGGAGGGACCAATCTAACCAGGGACCGACCCACCCCCGATCTCGGAAGAGGCGCCTCCGGGACTCCCCGGAGGGGCGGGGGGCAGGGAGCTCCAGCAAGAAGCGATGACCCCGACCCCCAATCCCAGTAGCCCCCAGGGACCTGAGGGAGACGTGTCCCCGCGCCCGGGGCGTGACCGCAGCGAGCCGGCCGGGAGTGCCCCTCCAGCTTCCCGCCTGGGGCCCTGCGGGCCAGTCCCTTTAGGGGCGGAGAGAAGGGGGAGAGAAAAGGGGGCGCTGGCGAGCCAACCCGGAACCTCCCGGACCGCCTCCCGCCCCCAGCCCTGGCCCCAGCGCGCCTCCAGCACACATGCCCGCACCCAGAAAGTTAAGTCAGGGGCGAGCCCAGCTCCGCGCCGCCGCGGTCCGGCCCCCAGCTCCCCGCCCCCACCGCGGCCCAGCCTGCTCGGCCCTAGCGCGTCGCGCGCCCCGCCCGCTGCAGCTCCTTCCCGTCCGCCCGAGGCTCCCGGCGCCCCTCGACCCCCGCCCCCGGCGCTGACAAGGACCCGGCCCGCCCGCCGAGCCACGGTTCCCCCTCCTCCCTGCGTCTCACCGAGCCGGCCGCCCCTGACACCGCGCTTCACCTTCACACACCCCCCCAGCACTTCCCGAGTCCTGCCTCCCCTCGCCCGGCTCCCACCCTCCGCTGCAGTCGCTCCACGTTTCCATTAAAGAATGCACCTTCTCAGGATTCACCTTCCCGACTCTGCCTCGCTCCCCCCGAGGGGGTAGGAGCCTCCGTTCTCGCCGAACCCGCACGAGGCTGAGCCGCGGGTGCCTAGTTCCTCTGGCGGGGGCCGCGCCCGCGCCCCCGGGCCTCCCCGCCGCGCCTCGGTGCTCACCTCTCGCCGGCGCCGCGGGCTGAGCCTCCGCCCGCCTCGCGCTCCGGGACTCGTCTCCCGAGCTCTCGCAAAGCGCTGGAGCGCCTCCTTTCTCTCCCAGGGACTCCGCGTCTCCCCGCCGCTTCCCGCCCTCCCCACCCCCAAGCCCCAACTCCCCAGATTCGCGGCGCCTTCGGGATGCAACTCCTGCTTTCCGCGCACTCCGGCGGCGGTCCCCGCACACAAAAACAGCCCTCTCCGCGGCGCACGGCTGTGCCCGGCTCGGCGCAGGAGGGCAGTCGCGACCGGGGGTGGGGACGCGGCGCCCCCAGCCCGCCGCCCGCCTCCCGCCCGCCCTCCCGGCCCCGGGGGAAGGCGCGGTTACCGGCTCGGGTCCGTCAAGCCGTCAGGTGCCGGCTGCCGTCGGCGCTGACCTTCGCCGCCGAAGCTGTGGCTGAGGCTGCGGCCGCCATGTTCCCGTGTTAATAACTGCTGCCTGGTTGTTTATTTCAATGGAGATCCTCCCCCCAACTCCCTCCTCCTCCTCCTCCTCCGCGTCTCCGCACTTGCGGAGACACAGACCGCGCGAGCTCGCGAACAGGGGAGGGGGCTCCGGAGCCAGGCCGTCCCTCCCCCCGCCCGCCGGGCCGCGGCCGCCGCCGAGTCCTGTCACTGGGGGAAAGACGGGGCGGAAACTTGCCTCCCGCGCCCCCGGAGAAGGGGCAAAGGTGGACGGAGGGTTCTCCGGGGAGCAGACCCAGGCCGCGGCGTCCGCAGCATCTCCGTCGGCAGAGTCCACTGCGAAGGCTACCCAGGGAGAGGTGAAGAGTGAGGGGGAGAAGGGAGAGGGGACAAAATGGGTGGCTGTGGCAGAGGGAGGGTGACCTATGGGTGACTGGAAGTGAGGGTGAGTAAACAGATAACTCCATGGGAGGGCAAAGGGCAATGCCAAAAAAGAGCTGCGGATGGGACAGGCGTGGGATGCACAGTGGTGGCAGTGAACCTGGGGGCTGCAGCCCGCCGGGAAGATGCCCCAGAACGAAGAGAGCCAACTGCCAGGTTCACCGGAGAGGAACCCCGCCCCGAACTCCGACCGGTTTCTCTGCCAGCTGTTTGCACCCCTTAGCATACCTCCTGTACCCCGCGTTCTGCGGCCGCTCCCTGGAGGTGTCCCTGGCCCATTAAGTCTCTCCCTGGACTCCTTCAAGGATACAGCTTCTTCTGTTGCAGCGGTGTCTTAAGATGGGACGGAGGGGCCGCGACCGACGGTGCCACCCAGCAATCGCATGATAAAGCAAAAGTGCACAAAATGTGTTAAAACCTATCTTGGTTAAAGCAGTCTCATCGCTACGGGAGTCACAGAAGTTTATTTTTTATTGGAAAGTCCACTTTTCTCGATATCACAAAGTGAGGTTAGAAGAACTCAGGAGATTTACACTAAAAATTCGGTGAGAACCTTCATTGAAATGTAACTTAGATCAGTTTTATACTTTGGAAAAGCAAGTTTCTTTCCAAATCAGGTATAATTAGTCTAGGAGAAAATGAGCAACATTTGTTTAACACATTTCCTTCATTTTAACATAACAGGAGAGGTCACTTGCAACAGACAATAATAGTGTTTATTGAACACTTACTGTTTGTGTGTGTGGCACTGTGCTAAATGATTTACATATGCTTAGATTTTGATCCTCAAGCCTAACAAAGTAATTGCCATTTTTGTCCTTCAGAAAAAATTGAAATTGAAGAAGTAATTTGCTTAGTTTCATACAGCCAGGAAGCTGGAGAAGATTTGAGCCAGTTCTGGCCAGCTCCAAAGCTCAAGCTTTTAATGGTGTCTTCAACCTGAAATTTGTGGGAATACCACCAGTTCTATTTTGGGAAAGAAAATGTGTGTGTGTGTGTGTGTGTGTGTGTGTGTGTGTGTGTGTGTGTTTGAGTTTGACTAGGGTAAAAAATGTCTAGAAGGCTTTAACAAAGTGTTAGCAATGGAAAGTAGAAGTGAGTGTGTAAAGGAGTACTTCCACTTTTATTTTTTTTTAAGATTTTATTTATTATTGCATAGAAGAGCTGGGGTGTAGGCCAGAGGTGGGGGAGGGGGGGTGAGAGGATTCCCTAGAGACAGAGTGGGGAGCAGAGCAGGCACATTTACTGAAATACATTCACTGCTAAGGGGAGCAGTGGGTGAGACAGGAGATGTCTGTTGTGCCATATGTGGGTTAGTTCCCTGGACTGGTATTGAACTCAGGCCATCAGGTGGGCTGTTGTGGTGCTAGCCCTGAGACTAACCCCTAGGCCACCAGGAAGGCCCACTTCCACTTTTATTTTATGCATTTAACTATAGTGTTTTAAATGTTTGTGTTGACCGTGTATTAATTTACTAATGTTTAAAGATAATTTTAATTACTTGGAATGACATATTTCCTGAAAACCCAAAGCTCTGCAAAGCTGGGAGAAGAAATGGTGATGGAGGGGATTGAGGCTGTCTTCTTCCGCAATACTAATCCATAGTGTTCGTACAATGAGATAGTAGTTACCTAAGGTCTATTACATTGCTGGACTCTGATTTTCTTCCCTGTCTCCCCAAGGACCTGCAAGTCAAGTTGTGATAAAGAAAAAATTCCCCTTCTTGCTTTCTATCCCTCCTTTTTTGGGCTGAAGTCCAGAGTCCATCAGTCCTCTGCAATAGTAGATTTCACACATTCAGAAATCACCCATGATATCTGTGTAAATAAATGACTCCCCATTGCATGTCCATGTTACTCAATAAAACTTACTGCATGCTCAAGATAGATGACTCTTTCCACAAAAATAAAACAAACAAAAAATTCTGACAGCTTAGTATAATGAGTTCCATGTCCAGCTGCCTCAAACCAACAGAAACTCATGCCTCAAACCAAGAGAAATCCTGTTAACTCCTGCTCTCTAGCATAGTCTCTGGGCTCCTCAGCACTTCATTTCATGGTTATACAAATATTCTGTTTTATACTGAAGTTTATAATTTTGTGTTTCTCTCATGAGATTGTAAGCTACTCATGGCCCAGGACCATGTCTTATTTGTACATGCTATAGCTCCTAAGAAGGTCTCACATTTTTATTGTTTAATTAATCTGTAATATATAAATAATAGGATCTGACCCTACCTCTGTGTATCCTTTCCCACCTCAGCCCCTAACACCTTGCTCTTAAAACAAATTTATTAAAAATGTTTTCATATTTTGAAAGAACTTAGATGTCAGAATAACTTTATGAGAAAAGCTATAGTTATTAGTGAATTTTCACTGTGATGTTATAAAATGAAAAGGAAGAGAAGACTGAATAAATTAACTTAATGATAAAGTCAAAGAAAAAAGAAAGCAAAGATACAGGAACTGGGTATATTACCTAGAGTACAACCCAATAAGGAAAAAATGTGGGTGCAAATCATAAAGGGGAAGGAAATTATTGAAATTTAATAGAAGCAGAAACTTGACAGGCTGTGGATAGATGAGGCAAGGAGATAGACCAAAAAGAAATGTCAGCAGAATCATAATGCAACATATAGTCGTACAGAAAATAATTTAATGTATTTAACAGTACACCTAAGAAAAATTAGAACAATATGAATACTTTAGGGCAAGAAATTCTATTTTATCTGCCTCCTTTTCCCCATTCAATTTCAAACCTCTTTTGTCATACATAAACTACGTATAAATGAAAGATTTGACTGGCATGCTTCATGCTGTAACAAAAATGGCATAGCACAGGAAAAAGATAACAGTAAAAAAGAAAGCTATTAAAGATAAGCAAATAAACATATTCACTGGGCTTTCTACTTACTGTGTGACCTTAAACAAGTCACTAAATATCTCCATTTCCTCATCTTTACACTTGTTGCAAGACTCAAAGTGGTCAAAATAAATGTGCTTTGTTAACAATCAAGCTCTTTACACCAATGAAGAAAAAAATATTGATTAGATCTGTACAGAGCAGTTGTCTTTATTTTACTGTATGCTTTCAAATGACAAAAGCCTATAATTCATTCTATTAAAAATGTAATCATTGAAGGGGGCAATCAGTTTTGCATTTGTCTGACAATTTGATCACTGAACAAAACAACTCTTTGGCCCAATGTTTCATTTTTATTATTTGCTATTTCCAAATTCCTTAAATGTTATAGCCACCCTAACCATACTACATATATCTTTATTTGTAATTCAAGTAGGCATTATATATATTACTATTCCCATTTTACATATGAGAAGCTGAGGTATTGAGAAGTTCTTTTATGCGAGATCACAAAACTATCTCTGCAATGTGCTAAGATTCTCTTCTCCATCTCTATAAATCTCCACAACTCTAAGCAACACATAACTTCATCTTTATTTCTTTAGTACTTAGAAAAATTCTAAGAACATAATACATGTTCAATAAATGATCATGAAATGAATAGGGGCACTCCTCAAACCACACTGCACACAGTCACAAGACTTATATTTCCATTTTTATTCTATGACTTTGCCACTTGAAAACACCAATCCTTCATTGCCTGAGAAAAATTTTAAATTCCTTATATTCAAGACACTCACTTAACTAAGACCCTATTTTTTCTGGCTGTATCTTCTTAAGCAATAACAGCAACAAAATACTTAATATACTGTCACTCATAACACGATGTTCTGGTATGAGACTGACATGAGATTCAGTTTTGGCTCTTACTAATTAGGTGAACTTAAACAAATTATTTAACTTCTCTGCAAATCTTGTGCCATGCAATAAGGCAAGAAAATCAAAAAGAAGGAAGGGAAACCTTTACTCACCAATTATGTGTATATAAAATTCAAAAGAATGTATAAGAATGTATAAGATTAAGGATAAAATAAACTGTCAGCCAAAAATAAAAAACCAGAACAAGCAATAACAACCAAAGATGAACAACATATAAAATGAATATAAAAATCTCAAGATACAAGATCAACCCAAAAAGTCAATTTTATTTCTACATACTAGAAACAAATTGGGAAATGAAAATTTTTAAATGTCACCTACAAAAGCATAAAGTCATGAAATATGTAGGAATATACTTAAATGATATGCACAAAGTCTACATTGAAAATTTAAAACAATTCTGGTAGAAATTCACAAAGGGGGCCTCCCCGGTGGCGCAGCGGTTGAGCGCTGCGCTGTGGAGCTGTCGGCAGCGGCGACGCAAGTTCGACACCAGGCCAGGGAGAATCCTACATGGTGCCGCAGACCTCTCCTGCCTCACCCGCTGCTCCCCTCAGCAGTGTATTTCTGATCTGCCTGTTCTGCTCCCCACTCTGTCTCTGGTGAACCCTCTTGCCGCCCCACGCCTCTGGCTTGTACCCCAGCTTGTATGTATAAATAAAATAAAATCTTAAAAAAAAAAAAAGAAATTCACAAAGGCCTAATTAAAAGAAGAGATGAGTAGACTCAATATTGTTATGTTGTCAGCTCTTCCCAAATTATCTATAGATTCATTACTATTGGAGTCAAATTCCCAGTAGGCATTTTTAGTGAAAGTTGAGATGCTAATTCTAAAAATTACTTGGGTAAACATATTTAGAACAGCCAATACAAACTTGAAGAACAGGTTAGATAACACTACTAATTTCAATACTAACTACTGAGCTACAGTGATATTGAAACAGAGGGATATTGATGTGAGAAAAGACTGAATGGAGAGTCCAAAAGTAAACCTCCAAATTTGCAGTCAGTTGCTTTTTTACATAGTTAGAGTCAATTGAGAAAAGAAAGACATCAATAAGTACTGTTGGGAGGACAGTATGGGGAAAGTGAATATTGACACCCACCTCATGCTATCGACATTAAGTGAATTAGGACTTAAATGTTAAAACTAAAAGAACCTCCTGTGAGGAAATGTGAGATAATAACTACCTTTAGAAATTTGGGGTAGACAAAGATTATCTTTAACAGGGCATGAAAGACACTAACCAGAAAAAACAACAATAATTGGACTTCACTGTATGTGAAAGGCCAGTAAACGTATGAAAAAAATGACATTAGTCATCTGGAAACTAACACAAATTAAAACCCAAGAGATACCACTTACACACCCTCTAGCATGACTGAAATTATAAAGACAGACAATTCCTAGTACTGAAGAGAATGTAGGACAATTGGAACTCTCCTTCATTGCTGGCAGGACTTATAGGAACAACTGCTTTGGGAAACAGTGTAGCTCTTCCTTATAAAGTTAAGTATACACAAACCATATGACCCAAGAGTTGTACTCCTTGGGATTTATTTAAGAGAATATTGATTTGGATGATGGTTACAATTTGACAATGGTTTATCAAAATTTATTGAGTTTTGCACTTAAGGTTTATATATTTTACTATCTGCAGATTAAATGTGATTGAACAAAGTATTACTGTTATTTAAAAAACTGAATAAGAGATAAGTTTCCCAATATAAATTTAAAAAGTTGATCACAAACGTCACACTCATTGGTGAAATATAACATTTTCATGAGATTAGGAATAGTAAGCCTGCTATTATCATTTGTATTCAACATTGTACAGGAGGTTTAGAGGATGTGACAAAGAAAAAAATGGTATAAGTATTGCTAAGGAAGAAATGAGACTGTCATCATTTGTAGATGGCATGAGTATTTATGTAGAAATCTAAAAGAATCAACAAAGTATTAGAAATAAATTTAAGGAGATCTCTGGAATGGAAAGTCGATATGCAAAATTCAATTGTGTTTCTATACATAGAAACAATAGGAAATGAAAACTGGAAATGTAAATTAAAAGACTGTTAGGCAATATCCATTAGAGTTGAGTATGTCTGCTTTATGACCAATAATTCCATTCCTAAGTATATATCCAATAGAGTTCCTCAACAGAATATATAAATTATAGTGTTTTTGCTTTATAGAATAACATATAGAAATGAAAATAAATAAACTGTAGCTCCATGCAATAACATGCATGTATCATATAAAATAATCTTGAGCAAAAGGAACCAGATACAAAAAACCCACTACTATATGATGTAATTTTCAGGTCAAAGACCAAAGACAGACAAAATGAATCTACTCTGCTAGATACTAGGGCATTTGTTCCTCTTGGGGTGGTAGGTGATACCTACCTCACAGGTCTGACCTGTGAGGGCATATAAGGAAAACTGGGGTATGTTGAAAATATTCTATTTCTAATCTGAGTTAGTAAAATTTATTGGGGTAAAATATAAGTAACTTAGAAGTTGCCTTTTTGGCCATTTGTAAGTGTACAATTCAGTGACATCAATTACATTCACATTGTTGCACAGTCATCACCACTATCCATCTCTAGAGCTTTTGCATGAAAACATTCTGGACAGGTTATTAAATGTATCTAGGACTCAGTTTCCTACCTAAGTGGTATGTTTTGAAGATTCCATGGAGCAGGGGAATATTGTGTCAGTCTACTAAAACACACACAGAGGGAAAAAGACCCCTATGATTAAGGCGCAACTCTTTTTATAAAATCCTAGGTCTGCAGGGGGCCACTAGTGTTTAATTACAGCTGGGACAGAAAAGTGTCTTCATGAAAATGAGTGCATTTGAGTAAGGGCTCTTTTTCCTTAGTAGAATTATCATCTTACCTCTTTTGAAATAGGCCTTTCAAACATGGATCATTTAACAAATACTTCTCACCACAGTATATTCACTCTACTAATATTTCTTGGGCTTTAAAATATAAAACTGTTTTTATTCAAAACGTTTACAGGGTCAATCAGTGTTACATTTTAATTAGTCTATTACTTATGAATGTCAGTTTTTGACATTCTTGATTAAATGCTTAGACTCCTGGCTTGTTTGTTTTGTTTTGTTTTGAGCCTTGCTCCACAATGATTATGAAGTTCCAGTCACACAACAACCTGAAAGATTACAGTTGTTCTCTTGCCCCTTCTCAAGCCCTTTTAAGATGATTAATGTCCAAGTTCTTAAACTGAGTGGTTAGTATGTGAATATTTATTATTCTTTAGATCTATCACATATTATAAATATTGTATTGTGTACACTCAGAATTTAATAAAAACAAATTTTTTTAAATTCCTTCTGTGATGGACATTTTACTCAAGCATATTCTTTTCTTACAAAACAATAAAAGCCATAATATTTAGACCTTGGGGTTTTGTTTTAGACTGCTTTAAAATACTACTGACATTGGGGATTCTCTACTACACCCAAACCCTGATTTACAGACGGACAGCCAACCACCTAAGATTGGCAAGGTTCTTCCTTGACTAGCACTCCATCTGTTTTCTTTCTTTCTGCCTCTGTCTAGAGTTTTTCCCATTCCTGTTTACTCTTTCCCCTTCTATTATAGGCTACACAGCTGTTTCTTTCACCCTCTCATAGTGGTTTCATTTTCAATATCACCATTTCCTGCTCTTCTGAAGAGTTTATTGTTTCCCTTACCTTAAGACCCCTCCTGTCCTCCCTAAGATGAATTATCAAGCAGATGAGTGTGAATCCTCTTCTACAATATACCCACACTACCCAAGACACATCATTTCATCTGGACATGCTTAGCAGATTAAGTTCTACTCTTCCACAGAAGCATACGCATGGTGGTCATGTTCCATTTCCATGGCAATATTATTTTGGATGTCACTGGTTTCAGGAGGGAAGCTCTGAGAAGCTAAACTCCTTGCAAAACATTTTTTTCTGCCTCACAATCAGTGAAACTGTAAACTTTTGAAATAAAGCCATGAGGATTCTATGATTTCACAGCCTTTTACATAAACGTAGCTTAAATAAATCCATGCCGTAGTTAATAGTTAAAAAATAGCTAAAAGTAAAGGACTTGTATTGGTAAGTAAGAAGCACATATAAGTAACCTTTGGACATGGAATCCAGGAGATAATCTACAATTCAATGCAAACTTACTGAGTAGCACGGGAGCCCCAGGCTTGGACAAAAAAGGCAGCAGCCCTATTTTAATGAGTTTACAGGGAATGTGGCTCATGCTAAGTATGTTATAAATATTTGTTGAATGGATGATTGAATGTGGCTAAGAAAAGCATTAATGTATGAAAAATATTTACATTTTATAAAAGCAGGTGAAATCAGTGAACAATGTAAATTAGGGGAATTCGTTCCAATAATCAAGGTTAAAATATTTCCTTATTCATATTTAAGCAACACCCAGTGGGAGTGTTGGGTGATCATAACCAGAAGGGTAGCACCTCTACAACCCACATGACCCTTACTTTGTCAGTCACTGGCTAGGAGAAAAATACCATCCCACACTACCTGTTTGAAAATTATAACTTTGAGACTAATTTATATTTTATTTACAAATAATTTCAATTTGTCATCTTAACACCAGGGACTCAGTGTCAATTTATGGTGGCATTATAACAAAGGACAAAATTTACCAAATGTAACAGAGGCTTTTATCTATAATAATTGGGTTGCACTTTAAATCCCATCTTCACAAGTATTTGTAATGTGTTTCTTCTTTATGATTTCCTATGATTACAATCCCCCACTAGGCAGAATTCCATTCTTCTTGGGGGACCTCAGTCTTTTAATACCTTCAGCTCATTAAATGTGGGCCACCCACTTTACAGAGGGTAATCTGCTTTACTCAAAGTCTACAGATTTCAGTATTAATCAATCTAAAAATACTTTCAAAGCAGCATCTAGACTGGTGTTCGACTGAACAACTGGGCACCATAGCCCCATTCACACAAATTAACCATTACAGTTTACCACCAATTAACTCTATGTTCATACACATCTTAAACTGTACCTAATTTCTAAATACAGACAGTAACAAGGTCATACTTGCACCTAACATGATACAAGTAGGCTGTATACAACTGAAAGCTTACTAACCCTTCCCCAAACAAGGATGCAAATTCCTTGAGTGATATTTACTATTCCCCTTGGTATCCTGTAACTTAAATACTATCATATAAAGCCTATGATATGGGGGTAAGAGAAGAAGAAAACTTAGATAGCTAAAAATATACATACACACACACATAAGCATGCTTATAGCAAAATACAAACAAAAAAAAATGCTTTTACCAGTTACAGCCTCATTTCTGTAATTGGCCCAAGGTCAAGGTAGCATTTATAATGCCTTCTTTTTCTATCCACCTCATATTCCTTTTGCCTTCATCAAGTACCTTCACTAGTCAAGGTTCAGTACATGATAGGGTAGCCCAAACTTTCATTCATGAAGGATCTGATCATTAAAAAAGAACTGCCTGAATTACATTGCTATAGTTTTCCATGGACTTTATCCAGAGCATGGCAGTACAAAGAGAAGCCTTAAACAATCACCTGAATTCCAGACACACTCTTTCTTACCTCCTCTATGTAGTAACAGACCAGTTTCTCCTCGGTAATACAGATCAATCATCTTAGCCACTACAGTAACTCCTTTCTTTGCCTGTTAATTCAAAAGCAAGAAAAGCCCAAAATGGTCAGGTGGCAGTCTTAACATTTATTTCATGGAATTACTACTGGTTCTCCTGGTTCTTAGTTCCAAATTTTTCCCTTTTGAACTAAGAGCTCTAGACTAGTAGATCATAAGGTCACAGGAGTAGGAAGCAAAAGTTTTGCTAGTGGATCAGTAGGGGTAGCAGTGAGGAATGGCACTTCCATTTTTACAAATTGATTCTTGTGAATCTTGGCTATGGAAGAAACAGCATCACATATTTTCACCAATTTAGAATATACACAGTCTTCTGGACTGCTTTCCTCCACTCCTGCATGTATTGCATGTAACTGGTTCTAGAACTGAATCTTTAAAAGACGATTCTGCTATTCAATCATGTCAATTGCTTAAGGATCACAAGAAACAGGGTAAAGCCATTGAACTTTATGTGCATAATCTCATTGTTGCACTTCAATTGCTTTGTAGTAGTTCCTTGATCATGAAGGATAGGCCTTCGCTAAGATGTTTGGACTGCCACCCACAAAATGCATCATTTCACCATGTGGATTAGTTCAAGCGAAAGTTAAGCAGGTTCAAAAGAGAATTTTACCATTCCATTAAGTACCTAGTTTTAGAATGAAAATTGGAGTATTACCCAGAATTAAGATTTTTATCAGAAATAATCTTTCTGTCAGAGATATCTATATATATGGCAAGGTAAACAATTACGTAGTATCTGATCTTCATCAGTATGAGTCACCCTCTCTTGTCTTGAGAGTCTTCCTGCCCTCTCCTTGAAGCCCAAATCCCTAACCCATTTCTTGTTTCAGGATATACCCTCATGTTGCCCCATTGGCTTTATAATCTATATTCATGTCCCTTCTCCATACATATGTAATTAAATGTATCCTTGTCTCCTGCTAATCTGTCTGATAACTAACTTGATTGCTCACCCAGCAGAAGAAGAACCCATAGGGTTTAGGGGGAAATTCCTCTTCGCAGGTGGTACTCTCTGAAGCCATGTTGTGTGGAATACCATGGGTATACGGAGGATAACCTGTCCTGTGGCTATTAGCCTGCCTTTCCACTAGTGACTTATGTCATTACTCTGTGGGCCCAAGAGTCTGGGTTCTACAAACCAAAGCAACCTGGCTATAGTTACTTTTGAGTGCTCAATCTGCCAGGAGCAATAACCAATATTGAGTCCCCAATATGACACCATTCCCCAGGGTGATCTGCCAGTTTCCTGGCGGCAGGATATTTACATCAAACCACTGTCAAGTAGAATGGGCAGCACTTGTTCTTACTGGAATAGATGCTCTGGATATGGATGTACCTTCCTTGCATTTGGTTCTTCTGCCAAAATTACTACCATGGATTAGTTTGCAGAGGAGATCTAGCTCTTTGCAATGTTTTGTAAAAGAATGTACAGAGAGCTGAAACAGTAGTTACAACAGTCGAGTCATCAGTATGAGTATGGGGCCAATAATCTAATATTCTCTTGGCAAGATAGCATTTTGAATAAACTTGCTCTGAAATACAAAAGAAGGTCTTATTCATAAATTATTATCGGCTATAAACATCAGCAAACCATCAGCAATGTGGTCTAGCTGTAGTACTAAGGAGAATGCTATATTCAGTATGCTTTCCCCATAATGTGTTGTCAGTGCCAAGTTGAGAAGTTTTGGATTCCCACAGGCATAATTCCAAGGTTTCTTTATAGTATAGTGGAATTTTGTAGGATTTTATAAAGAACTAGATACCCAGATTCTTTACTGAGAAACTCTCCCAGTATATTTGGCTTGGTTTCACTGACGGTTTTTTTCTTGAATTTTACTAGGTTTTTCATATGTTAAATTTTAAGTAGGGACATTTTTGCAAGTCCTTGAGAAATTTTTATTTTCCATCTGCTCACTCCTAAAATAATGTTTTTTTGTAATACAAACCATATATAGCATATTCTAAATAAATAGTAAATAGTATGTAATGGCATGTTTTAAAGTACTGAACTCTTATACATAACCTGTTTTCTTTAAAACTGACATTTTTTCCTTCCCTTTATTATATCACTGACTTGTGATTGATTTGAAATGATTATGCTTTCGTCACAATACACTTTGACTTTCTTTTTCTTGCTCTTTTTCCTGCTGCCTGTAAATTGTTACTATTCTATTTTTGACTCGCCTATTGGCCCTTTCTCATACATTTTTAATTTAAAATTTTTTAATCTATTTTTAATCTAATTCTGTAATTGTCTTTTCCTGTAATTCTGAGTAATGAAGCATCATCTGTTAGAATGAGTTTTTCCATTTTTCACACCAATGTTTAACCAGCTTTTGTCCTCCCAAGGCACCCCTAAATTTGACTTCAATTTTAGACAACTTCCCATTGCTTTTATTAACATGGTAGTGTTTATCTATATCACACTTTCTTATAAACTCCCAATTAAACACAAAATATTATATTTTTAAAACTTGATTTAAGTATAATAGAATGAAAATACATATCAATATACTTGAAATTAGATTTTGACATATTCAATATTCCAAAGAAATCCATAACCATATCATAGCATATAAAACACTACACTTTATCATATTTTCTGGAAAACTTTTACTCCTAGTGCTTGGATTCTAAGCACCTTGAAAACAAGGAATATATGTAAATCTCTAGCTTCCAGCACAGTGGAGGTTTTAATGAATGAATAATAAATGAATAAATGAATAAATGAGAACAGTTAGTTGTTAAATTTCAGTGGTCCTGTCCAAAAAATACTTCCCCTGCCAACTCCAAACGATACAAATTGAAATTTCTTTTGCAAAGGTCAAAGCTTTTAATTTCCCAATTGGACTTATTTTACAATAAAAATATTATTAGAAAAATGCATTCATTTTAGCCTGTTCATCCAAAGCAGTTGTTGTCAATCCTTCAATCCTGGATGAAGATGAGAATCATGTTCCATCTCAGTAAAAATAAATTTGGAGCCCCCACTCCCCTCCATGATTCTAACAAACAGACAAGATAGAGAATTGTTGAACTGGATGGAGGTAACTGATGACAGTTTCTAGGAGCAAAGTAAGGGAGGGGAAAAAAGATCCTTTAATGACCTGTGGCAGAGCGGGAGGGGACAGTGTAGTTTAAGACAGCACCATTCTTCCTTCAGGAGCATGGGGGTGACTGGAGGGGGAGATACTGGTAAAGATAGCTGTTGTTTAAAAAAAAAAAAAAGCAAGAAGAAAGATTATAAATACTTTCAAAGCAGGTAAACTTTGAAGAGGAAATTATTTATAATTTTAATTTTAAAGTGAAGTCAGAAATTCCAGCAAAAGCAAATAAAGAGGCCCTTTGAGTTTTGTGGACTTTTTATAACAATATTCCACAGACTTACAAATACAACAAGTGTATGAAGTATGCAGACTAAGGAAAATACAAAGAAGTGTAAAAGTTGACATAGTGGAACTTGAGAAAAGAAAAATTGTTTTAAAGATTTAATGTCTCAGATTTGTGTCTATACTATAATTGCAAAAACATAAAACCTTCATGTGAATGTGGATGAGAACAAGAAAAAGAGATAGAAGATGTTAAACAATCGGCAAGTTTAGGTATATTGACTGGGAAGCCTGACATTCTGTTACAGTTCATACTTTGCTATTAAAACGATGTATTTCCTTAGGCAAGTCTCTTCACTTCTCTGGGGCAAATGAGGGAGCTGACAACTTGAACTAGATTAGTGTTTCTCACAAGGATTCTTTGAGGAGTGACCATGTGTACCCCCTAGGCTATTGGGGAGGAGGTAGTCTGAATAGCTACCTGTAAATCCAAACCTTTTTGAAGAATACTTGTCTTCACAGTTCATGTCCTGATAGGCGAATTGTATCTCAATAAAATTTGTCTTGTTTTGTTTTGTTTTTCAGAAAGTACAGGTACTTTTGATTCCCTGTTAGTTTTATATACTATTTTTATACTTTTAAATACAGTTGAACTCATATTGTATGTAAAATCTCATATTCTGCTTTTCTTTACTAAGTGTATCTTTCACATTTTATTAAATGTCACTAAAATCTTCTTTACTTTTCTTTTAATAACTATACAATAGTCAATCATATGGCTGCACTACATGGTAGTGAGAGTATCCTAATTGGATACTCTCTAGCACGGTGTATTTTCACCACCACACTGCCTTTCCTTCTGCTTGGCTCCACTTTAGGTGGAGATTTCTCCACTTTTAGGTGGAGATTTAGGCTAAGATTTCTTTATAGTTTATAATTGAATCCTCTGAAGTGCAGAGATTATAAAATGTTTTCTTCTTATTGCTGCAGTGTCTTAAATGTTGTGTGGGTGAGGTAAGCTATAATTCATTCTTTCTTGTGATCTCACTGTAAAGATGGGGAAAGAAACTAACATTTACTGAAAATCTTCTCCACGCTGGGTCTTTTGTAAAGGTCATCCACCCAGTGATGTAATGACTATTCCACTTCTTGTAATAATAACCTGAGACTCAAACGAACCGACTAACAGGCTAACAACATAGTACCAGGGTTTCAGTTGGTGTGAACTCCCCCAAATCTGTCCCAGTCATTCCCATTCAGCACTCGCTGGTCCCACAGTGGCAGCAGGAGGAACAGACACTACAGCACTTTTCTCAGCTTGAATCACATTTGCCAACCTCTTTTCTTAGCTGTGCAACCTTTCTGGAGATTAACATCATATTTTTGATGAGAGTCTTTAAACGCACAACAGTTTGTTTTCCAAAAGATAAATAAACGAAGCATTATTTTAATGCTTAGTGTAGGGGTCAGCATTTTATTTCTGTAAAGGACAGATAGTGAATATGATCTCTTTCTTCTAACTACTCAAATGTGCACTTATATTGGGACAGCAGTCACCCATAGACATAAACAAATGGGTGTGTCTGTGTGCTAATAAAACTTTATCTATGGACACTGAAATATGAAAGATACACATGTGCATTTCTCACAAACTCATCTTTTGATTTTTTTTCTCCCCATCCATTTGAAAATACAAAGTAGCCCTTGAGTACAAAAAGGGCCTTGAAGATCATAATTTTTGACAGCCCCTCCCAACCCCTATCCTCGCAGCCTTACAGGCCTGGTGCTGAAGTGTCAGACTTGCTGTGCTCTGCAGCTCTAGATGAGAGTGTGATGAAGTAGATGTGGTCTGTCTCCACCTGCCTTTAAGACAACTCTAAAGAATATAGATCAAATAGAGATCTCTGCCTATAACCCCTCATTGTATGTGTAGGCAGCAAGAGATGTCAGAAATGCATCTCCTAGAGATGCAGCAATGAATCTCCTCCAACAGCACAGTGATTCAGAACTTTCCAAAAGGCACTAAGTATTATACCTTTTGTTATTTCTTCCTAAATTCGAACTATATCTTTCAAAGAAATGCACACCCTGGCCTCCTGAGAAACCCTGCAAATCTTCCTTTAAAGACTGCCTGTCATGCCACTCCCTACTGATCCCATCCTTTAGACTTTAAAGTTTAAATTGGCTCCACTCAATATAGAGAAAAATATGGGTCATATAAAAGCAAGCCGATAACAAACCCTGAAATCTGACTGTAGAACCGAGAAAGTCAGAGGGGGAGAAGAGGGAGTAGAGCCAAGTGGGGAGGGACCACAGTGGTGGAATATGGTGGAGGACTAGCCAAGCCTTAGTGGTGGGTGTAGTGTGGTAACATCCACCTGAAGAGTGTGATCCTTTACCTCTAAATCAGATATAATATTTTAAACCAATGTCACCGCAATAAAATAAAATGAAGTGACCCTCACTGACCCTCACCGATTCTTCTGCCTTGTTCTCTTTTCACCTTCCTTCTTTTACTTCAATTCCATGACATTGGAACCTATAATCAGTTGCTTCCATTACCATTATTGTCCTTCACCTAAAACAAATCCTTATTTTCTGCCTTTTGGAGACAACTTGAACTTCAAGGTCAATCCTGATACTGTCTTCTTTGCTAATGCCCTCAGTGTCTAGTTTTTAGCTACTGGGTGGTGTCTTTAACTCAGAGAGGAAACAATGGAGAAGATTTGGGGACTAGAAAAAGATGAGGAAAGGTTGTACTGCCCCTGAGGACAGCTCCTTCCACCAAAGCTGGATGTCAGTTCCAGAGCACAATCAAGAAAGGAATGTGAATAGAGTTGGATTTTTCAGAATTTTTGGCAACACTATATCCATTTCCTTCAGCATTTTTTTAAAGTGTATTTTTCATGGAATAAATCTGGACAGCAAAAAAAATTAGATAACAGGTACAAGGCAAAAAGCTCTTCTCTCTTAGTTGGATAATTTGTGCCTTCTGGCAGAGAAGAAAGATGACATAATATTTCCTACTGGGAAATAACAGACTTGGGAAATAGACTAGTGATTCTCATCCATTATGACTGATAAACTTAATTAACATGCTCTTAAAAATACTGAACATATGTCAGAACAGGAAAACACTAGAAGTGGCATGACACTATTTTGATGACCAAAAAAAATCACTCATACTAAAAAAAAACTAATCTAGAAAAAAATTACCTGCTTTTAAGCAGAACTGTAAGATTAGTAGATAAAGTTATTACACTTTATATGCTTGATTTTTATAAAGCATTCAATAAGTTACATGAAATTATACTGTATAAATCAATTCAAATTGACTTAGTTATGGGCACTTGTATATAAACTTGGAGCTGACTAAAAGCCCAGCAGTAAACGTAGTCTTGCTGCAAGTAAAAGTTATGTACTGTGAATTCTATGATATGCTGTCAACTAAAAAGATTTAGTGCACAGTTAACTAGAAAGCTTCTGTGCATGATTCTTTTATCTACCCATTCAATATTATTTGATACAAGTTCCTGGAGGGCAGGGTTCATTCCTATTCATCTATTTGTCTTTTCATTTCTTATGCCTGCAATTGGGCCTGTCCTGTAGAAAGCGCAATCAATATAGCTGGAATGAAGGATGAATGAATGAATTTGGTGGTGAGATAAGATCCAGCAAAATTGTGAATTGGTTTTTAAACCATTGAAGAAAGTCTAAATTATATTCTGTGTATCTTATTCTAGTAATATGAATATTGTTAATCTGATATTGTGCCAAATGGTAAATTCTGTATTAAATGTGATACTTTCTCACCCAAATGAAAATTAATTTATTGACATATTGCTAGATGCATTAACATCTTTAAAGATGCCTTGAAGGAAAAAAGAACCTTCAGTCTTTAGTGGAAAAAATAGAGTGCCATTTCATCAAAACAAATCTAGAACTAAAATAAAAATTAGCTTGAGATATATGAATATTTAAAAACATAGTTTTAACTTTAAAAGGTAGATTAAAATATTATCAGGTATAGAATTACAACTAAGTGTAAGCAGTGATGTGTTCATATGAAAAAGATCTGTAATATTTTAAACAAAAATATACTTTGTATCTGATTACAGTGAAATAAAAATATGGAAAAATAGTGAGAAAAGTAATAGTTCCATGTAAAGTTGTTAAGAACAATATTTGTCACCTCAAAGTGCACATTTCCCTCTTCAAAATTTTCTCTGGAATACTTTTACTCTTGTATTCTGACATAATTTTTAAGGAAAATATTATAATGTGTCTTGAAATCTTTAATTTCCAGCTGTTCTACTGTCAATAATGACTTTAGCGGTTCGCCTGAAGCAAGGCAGCATAGTACCCACTCTGTAGGTAAATTGCTCAGCAAACCCTCTGTGTGAAATCGAACATGTGCCATTTGTCTGAAAAAAAAAAAAAAGATTTTAGAATAGAAGACATTACAGTATCTCAATTGCTTACTGTGGGAAACTACTATATTTGTTTTGCCTCATTTCCAGTCTAATAGAATAAAGGTTTATTGTGGCTAATTTTGATATTTAATCATTATGCATTCTCTGTATTTCAGAACCTTAATAATTTCAAAATTCCAATTTGTAATTCCACTGCCTTATGACAAAGCATGTTTTTCTGGGTCATGCTCAGCACAATTCACATTAGTTTATCTTAAGGAATTATAAATACATATTTTGAAGATATTTAGTTGCAGTGCTATAACAGATTCACTGCTCCCATTTATGTTTGAAGCCTGATCAAGATATGTTAGCGGTGACTAGGTTGTGAGGTTGAGCACTGGCCTCTCAGATTGCTCTTACCAAATGAAGTCAATCTTTCTACTGGGGAACCCGCCTGTCCTAGAAGGTGACAAGGCTCTCAAGTTAGCAGAGTCACTTGAACATGTCCCTTTGAGAAAGTAGGCATGCCATAATGAGGTATAATTCTAATTAATCATGCATATTTTTTCTGTTTTCTTTTCTTCCTCCTTTAATCTTTTCTTTTTCCCTTTTCAAAATTTTAAACTTAATGCTCCTTTCTAAATAAAAGACACTTGATGCACATGTGGGGCAATTTCTCCCAGAGTTGTGATGTTTGTAAAGTCATCAAGAATCTCGTTTAACATCTCACATTTTTCTTACATAGGGAAAGATTAAATTCATGAGATATAAATAATGGGAAATATGAAACATGTCTAAATTAATCTAAGGGGGGGCTATAAAAATAAAAATTTCAGTCATCAAATTGAAGAGCAAAAGGATTAAGGAGTAATTCATAAAAATATCAATAAGAGATGATTTGTAAATTCAAAAGTATGATTTCAGTAAATTTGTTGTATTTTTGGTTAAAAGTCCTTTGCTTTTGCATTTTTAGTGATAGCAGTGTGTATAACAGAAACAAGTGAAACAATACATAAAAAACTGCTTGCATTAAGTAAGCATTCCTAAATTTTCTAATTTATATCACAACTAAAATGAGGTAAAAAGGAAAGTCTTTTGTTCCTTGAGGAAAGTTATATAAAATTAGTCACTTGATAATAATTTTTACTTTAACAATTACCTGTACTTCTACAACAGTGTTACATTTTATATGTATATTATAATTACACATAATACATATAATATATAATATATATAATAACACACCCATACATACACACATCTACATCCATATACATATGCTTTATTAGGGGACAATTAATTTGATTAAAGTCTACAATTGGGTAAGCTTGAAACCACCATCTTGATAAAGACAATGAACATATCTGTCACCTCAGAGAGTTTCCTTGTGATCCTTGGTAATTTCTCCCTCAGCTTCCTCCTCAGCTACCCTCTTTCCTCAGGGCAACTGAACCACTTGCTATTACTACGTATTAGTTCATTACTTTTAGTAATCTATAACTAAACTAAAAGAGGGCCTTTCACTCAATTAAAAAAAAAAAGAAAAGGACTTGCTTTATTTCCTAACTGAAAGAAGAAGAAATGCTAGAATGAGGAAGAAGATATGAAGGTCATCAGAAAGCCCTCCTAACCGAGCGATGATTTTGCAAATTATTTTTCATATTCCACAACCTAATACTAATTGGATTAAGGCTCAAAAATCCAGGAAATGAAGTAGAAGGGGGGATTTGTTGTTCTTAATAAATATTGTTTTTTTTTCTCTCTTCTTTCAGCTTATTTCTAATTAATCAATGGATTTTCAAAATTGAACGAGAAATGGAGCTCTCTACTGATAAATGTTCATGTAACCTGTATATTTCTCAAAAAAGATGTATGTTAGACCTCTATGTCAATAATAAAATAAGGGGGATTATTGCAAATGACAGTAGAATACTACCTAAATTCTATCTTATGAAAATACATATTCTAATCTGTTATTACAACATGTAAAACTTACAGTTGCAAATAAGTAAGAATGAGAATGCCAAAAGCTATAACTGTTCAGTCTTGGTGGTTTGTAGAATTAAATGTGTATTTTGTATTTTTAATTTAATAAATATTTTTATATTAGATAAAATAAAAAAATAATTTTTATCCCTTTCCAACATAATTATTTTGTTTAACTTGGAGGTGTACTTTTGCAGTGTGAGAGTGTTTTTATAAGATATGTCTAAAGTAAACTCAATATTTCATTTTATAAACAGCACATTTTTTATTCTCTTGACATCACCAAATGAAAATGTTATACGTTGGATCATAAAACAAAAATAGACCCAACTTAGTTGGAGTTATAATATATGTAGTACTGATGCTACTTATTGATTACCACAGTGCTGTTTGCTTTTGCTTATTGCAGCTCTTCCATTCTTGAGTAAGAAACACAAGTACAGTTTTTGTGAAAGATGGTTGTACTAAAATATTTTCATGTGGTAAATGCCTACTTCATACTTTCACAAAGCAAATTAGTCTTTCATAGTGAATGAAGAATTGGTTTTTTGGGCTATGTATATATTTTTTAAAAGATTTATTTATTTATTTATTTATTTATTTATTTATTTATTTATAGAAGAACTGGGGTGTAGGCCAGAGGTGGGAGGGGGCCTAAGAGGATTCACCAGAGACAGAGTAGGGAGCAGAACAGGCAGATTGACTGAAACACACTGTTGAGTGGAGCAGCGGCAGGACAGGAGAGGGCTGCTGCGCTGTGTGTGGGCTAGCTTCCTGACCAGGGATTGAACTCAGGCCTAGATTATTTGAATACCAATCAATCTATATAGAATACATGATCACATAAATATTTTAATCTTGAATTTGTTTTTGAATTTTAATTAAAATATGTTCAAAATTGCCTATTAATTTCAATCACTATTTACATAGTCTTGAAAGATGTAGCAGTCACGAACCTAATTTTTCAACTTACTATAATCTTTTATTCATATATTTCTGATATAAGAGATATTAGGGTATATCCAAACTTATTCACTTTTTTTAAGATTTATTTTATTTATTTATGCATACAAGAACTGGAGTGTAGGCCAGACGTGTGGTGGGGGTGTGTGTGAGGATTCACCAGAGATAGTGTGGGGAGCAGAACAAGCAGATCACTGAAACACACTGCTGAGCAGAGCAGTGGGCAAGACAGGAGACGTCTGCTGCGAGCCTATGGGTTAGCACCCTGGCTGGGCACGGAACTCATGCCGCGTTGGATGGCAATGGCTTGATGGAACTGAGACTTTAACCCCTGTGCCACCAGGAAGGCCCCTTATTCACACTTTTGAAATATAATTTTTGAGCACTCTGAATATAGCACCAGATTAGAAATAAAGGCATATTTAAACAAAATAGTAAATGGGCAAATGGGAGTGTGCCCTTAAAGTGAGTGAAAACTCACAATTAGAGAGAATGTAAACATAAACCCATGTGGTAAACATGGGTATAGATGGGTATATGGACAAGTCCTATATAGGTACTGTATTGCCACTACTTGTTAATACCAATACTTGAAAGAATGCTGCCAGTCCAACTTTGTTACCTGACTCAGATTTGTAACAGTTTTTCTGACCGTGAAGAGCAAACTGGGTAATTTTGATTTACAAGTGAAACATTCCTGCAGTTCAGATACAAAGAGAAGTACAGAAGTTTGATTAAAAATAAAAAAGCAGACAATGCATTTGTTCAATAAAATTTGAGAAGACATGGTCTTCATTCCAGACCAGCTCTATGCCAAGCAAAGTTTGCAACTTCAACTCAAAAAATTCTGGGACTCAATCATGAAACAAAGGAAATGTTGTACTCTCGAGAATTAAAAATAATGTAAATTCTCTGTGGTACACATACACAATGGAATACTATTCAGCATGGAAAGAAGATAAACACATGCAATTTGCAGCGACATGGATGGAATTAGAGGGGATCATACTCAGTGAAATAAGCCAGAAAGAAAGAGAAAAATATTGAATGGTTTCACTTATAACAGGACTATAGGGAGGCCAGGTGGGAGAGAGACAATCAGTGGGGGGGGGGGGGGGGGGGGTGGAGGGAGGGAAGGAAAAGGGCACAAAATGGAATAGAAAAGAACACAAGGGACCATGGAGATGGATCACGGGTGAATTGGTGGTGGGCTACCCAAGGGGAATACAAAATGTAAAAGACATAAATAACAATAAAAATATATATTTATATATATATAAAAAATAATGTAAATTATTTTTAATGATAATTTCATGTATATATATTTATATCTCCTGTAATGAGTTTAGATTTGGTGAACGTGCTTCAAACTAATAGGTAACTATGATTTAGTGTATATTTTTTTCTTCTGAAATTAAAATCTATGTTTTGGTTAAAGCCCCCAATTTTTATTTATTTTCATCAATTTCACTCAGAGATGTATGTGTTGCTTGGCAATTTTATTGTTTATATATTGACTACAAGCTATAATTACATTAAGTAAACTGAGAAAGCATGTCACTAACTGATTTTAGCAATAGCTATATTTTTACATATCTGTCTTTTGAAAAAACTGAATTGGATATCTATATTTTACTTAGTAACATCTCAATTTCCTCAATAAGTAAGTCAGTAAATTGAATTTATAGTTTATTTTGTCTTTCCTCCCATCAAATTATATGAATAAGAAATACTGTGGTTCATAACATAATTTTATTTCCAAGAGAAAGAACATGCAAGTCTTGTAAAATAATAGTCAGTACCGAATTTGTCAAAATATATTTATTGAGCACCTAAAGTATGAAGGCATTGTATAGATGATAGAAATATATTTTGTCTGTGTCCTTGCTTTCAAGAAAAGCACACCAAAAAAGAGAGTGAGAAGACTACATTGTAGGTATTCTTGTTAAAGGAAAACAAATAAAGGCCTTCTTTCCTGAGCTATGTGTAAAAGGTAGCTTTGTTGGATCCACATATGCCAACTTATGACCTCTGGATGTAGACTTTTTAAGGTAACAGTGCTAAAAATAAGTTACAAGCTTCAAAAGCTTAGCATGAGTATATGTGGTGGTTTACCCAATATAGAGAGAGAGGCAGAGGTCAGATCACCCTCTGGTCTAGACTCTAGGCAATGGACAAGAGTTTTAAAGAAGGGGGGATTTTCTAGGCAAGAAATTATAAGAATTTGAGTTTAAAAACAGTAGTTTGACTATAGAGGAGAATCAGAAACGTTAAGGACACATTATTGTGGAGACTTGGTCATTGACTGAATGTGACTGATGACAAAAAGTTCCTGGATTTCTAGCTTGGGTTGATGAACTGAACCAGGAGAAGTGCATATGAAAAAGAAGATTGTTTCCTTTGGATATGTTGAGTTTGAAGTTTTTTGGCGGACTTTGAGACAAAATTGTTCATTAGTCAGTCTAGTCCTTTGCAGCTTGAGGAGAGGAAATCTTTGCTGGGATTATAGGTTTCGGATTCATTAAATAAATGAGATTCGTTAGCATGTATGTTGTCATTAAAATTATAGGAGTGAATGAAATTGCACAAGCTACTCAATAAATGTTTATGAATCTAATGAACAAGTGAACAAGAAGGTGGAGATGAACAGAGAGAACTAAGAGGAAGAGTTCAAAGATAACAGGAGAAATACCTACTTTGTAAATTTCCCTAGAATAATCTTTGGTCACAGAAGAACATAATGTTAAGTAGCTAAAAGAGGAATACCTACAGAACTAAAATGTATATTCACTAAATTAAGTTTTATTTGATAAAGGGATAATTGATTAATTGGAGATAGCTTAACTAGCTATTTCAGAATTGATAGATTGTAGATTATGAATCCACATTGCTATGCAGCTCACGAATCCACACTGTTAATGAAATGTGAGTGCTACTGCTCACTTTGTTCCCTGAGAAAAGAAAAGACATAACATGAATCTTGAGAGGCAGTGTTCAGTGGTTAAGAGCACAACTTTTCTTCTCACTATTGCCCATCCTCCAGGAGACTTTTTAGACATATTTTCCTAACCAATCCCTGACTCCTCACTCATGAAAGTTTAATTCTTTGATTTAATATATATATGTTTATATTCTGGTCTTTTTGGAGGGCCACAAACCATGGTAATACCCAAGATTTTTATACTTTTGAGCACCAATTTTCACCTCCTTAGAGAATGTATGCTCTGTAAAGCCACCCTATCAAATCCTAGCTATGCTACTCATTAGCTGGGTGATCTTGTGCGAAGTATTTAACTGTTGAGCTTCCACTTTCTCTCTGTAAAATGGAGATAACAATAGGACCATAGGAATGCTGTGAGGATTGAATAAATTCATTATGTGCAAAATTCTAAGCCTAACATAGACACACTATTAGTCCTTTCCTAGTGTATATATATCTTTCTCTCTTTCTTCTATTTCTTTGGTCTATTTTTATTTTAACCTGTTACACTGGTCCCTATGAACGGTCACTTTGTGTTTAAAAATAGTGTTGCTTAAAATTCAGAGAACATTTTATTGTTAATATTATCCAACATAGTTTTCCCTCCCTTTGGCATATAAGGGAGGGAAATGGTATGACTTCATACCAATTTCATTGAATAATGTTTAATAAAGCCATACTTTAAAAGAAAAAAAAAACAATTCTTTTCTCAAAAATAAATCCCAATCTTCAGAGACTCTGATTTTATTTTCGATGCCTCGCATTATTTTTTTATTTTAGCCTAATGCTTAGATTTGTTATAACTATTAGCAAAATTCTGGGTGAAAACAGAATTATTTGGTAGACTCTTGATTTAGCCAAAAATTAAAAAATTTGCCCAATGGTTAGTAGTAGCCATTGTTCATCACATATGTGGAAATTGGTCAGGGATAAAGCAAGCTCCAGGACTTCAGGACCACATAGCACTCAGAAAATTTCACATCTAGGAAATGCTATTAGGCACTATGTGGCCACTGAGTTGAATACTGAAGTTATCAGTTATTTCATGTTCCCCAAATCTCTGAGCACATCTCTAGGTGTGTGATCTCTCCAGGTTACCTTGGAGGTAACAATAGTTTGCCATACACTTTATCTGATATTGTCAAGTATTTTATGGAGAGCATAGAACCACTGTCAGCTTTAATGATCAGTTTTGGTTATGAGGAAGCAGAATGAGAATGGCTGAACATAACCAGAAACATTGATTAAGTTCAATCCATTCAAAACATCTGTTATGTTTTGAATTATTATGTATATGTGTATTGTTATGTATATATGGAATATAAAGGTGAATATGCTCAAGTACCTGACACTAAACAGCACCCAAGGGAGAAAGGGACGTATTAAATAACCATAACGCAATACAGAAAGGGATAGATAAGACAACACAGATATGACCAGTTACTTGGAGCACAGAGGAGAACAATATTTTTAATTGACAGGGTTGAGAAAGGCATTTTTGAAGAGGTTACTTTGAGAAGAGCTGTATAGAAATTTGAAGACACCCATTAGAGGGTGGAAAAAACATTTTATGACATGATGAAACACCTTAACTTGATATGCAAGCTCCTTGCAAGGGGCATGGTCTGGCCCCTACTTTCTCTCTGGCATCTAACCGGAACATGCTCCTGTCTTCTCTCTGGTCTAGCCATCCTGACCTATTGCAGTTCCTGTTATCCTCCCTCCTGCCACAAGATTTCTACATATGCTGTTCCCTTTGCATGGAACACTATTTCAACCACTCATTCACCTGACTAACTGCTAATTATTCTTTAGAGCACCGTTCATGTACCACTTCCTCAGGGAAGCCTTCCCTAAACTCCCTGATGGGATCCAATAAGCTAAAACAGGCTCCTTCCACTTGTTCCCACAATCACTTGATTCACGTCTGCCTCAGGAACTATAAGCTCCGTGAAGGCACCAATTGTATGCTTGTTTACCTCTGTATTACCTGTGTCTAGCACAGTGTCCGTTACTTATCATGCACTTAATAATTGGTTGTTAAATGGAGAAATGAGTTAGTATGAGCCACAGGAAACAGAGAAGTGGAAAAAACCACTAAGTGTTTGGAAACTGGTGAAAAATCTGGTTTGCCTGATGAAAAAATCCCCAAATGTATGCTATGAGATCATGATGATCATGATGATGAACAAATTGTGGAGAAGTATTTTTAGGTGAAAATTAAATAATGAACATACTTTCCCTATGTATATAAAAAAAAGAATAAATTAATGGACGGATTTCTCTATTTAAATTTGATTTTCTGATGTATGTTTCTAAAACATTTGAGAACTATTAGAGTGTTTTTCCCCTATTACTAAGCAATAGTCAAGAACAAAATAGGTGAATATGCAGCAAAGGCATTAGGAGAAAAAAGTTAATTATGATGAATTTGACAGCATGATCATCATGGACATGTGCTCACAGATACTGTGTTGTGTATACATATAACAGTTATATTTTTCACAAGTTAAGTTGTTCCTAATATGACTCCCCTTACCGCAGATGTAGAAAAGGTTGGCAGAATCAAGCATCTCGTAGGAAAAATGTGAGTTCAGTAAATCTCTCAGATAGCTTGAAATATTACAGTTTAGCAACTGTGTAGACAAAACATCTCAGTGTTTAGATGAATTTTTCATTTTCTACCCAATTGTTTAAGAGTTATATACTCCTTTATAGCTTACTGTCACCATGGTAACTTTACATTATATATGTATGTTTTGCTTTTGCTACATATTAATTATCTGAAAGTAACTTAGGATTTACAACCATAATTACAATAGTACTTTTATTAATTCAGAAAATTTCCCTTCTTTTTTATATTGTTTATCAGCATTTTCTAGTTTTTCTGTTTTCTACTAAGAATAAATTATGATTTAAAACTCCACTTTATTCTAGGATTTTTTTTGGTCCACTATATTTTCCTAAAGTATTCTTTTTATTTTTTCTCCCTCTCCTTTATTCATCATTAAATTATCTTATTTCATTTGACTTTACACTAAAATAACTCAGTATATTATACTGACCTCACCAAAGCTAGACATATGTACAGCATTTACTTAATTGAACCTTTCTGGCTTGTCTTGTTCTATATTTAAGCCTCCATTATGCAATGCTATTTACTTGATTTATTGGGTTTGGCTTACATGTTTTATAAATTGTGACTGTTGGGAAAATTTTAAAGAGATTGACTTGGCCTGATCAGGGAGTTTTATATTGAGGACTCATTGCCATTGAAGTTACATTTGTTTAAAAAAATATCCATTTTAATAAGGACCTTGATTTAAGCATAAATAATACTGATTTCCAGAAGCTAAGACAAAGGTTTCTTCCAAATTTAGATATGCCCTCCCTCACCCTCAGTATTAGAATTTGCTAAAATCTCCACTAAAAACTAAGTCTATGTGATACCAAACACCAGGGTGAGATGTTGGAAAATCAGTCACTGAGATATTTCAGAATATCTGAATAGAGGGCATTATGTAGTTCCTAAATTTGAATGGTTTCTATGTTGCCCTCTTTCCATCCAGAAATTTGGGCTTCTGCCTAGGTCCTTTGCTAAGGAATTACAATCTTTTTCTAAGGCTACATTTATGTAAAATAGGTAGCGTAATAGTTACCTCATGAACAAAGTTTAACGAGCATTGCTTGTGAAATAATTTAATATCCTTTAATATCCTCTGATGAAAGGGACTAATTCAATCTTAAATACTGCTTTTGCTTTTACTTCTGGTTTGAATTCCTAATTTTGTCTGGTTTTTGCTATACTTACTTAATATATGGAGTGCTACTGTGTGCCTAGCTCTGTGCTAGGTGCTGAAGTGCTAGGGAGTTAAAACTAAATCAAACAATTCCTGACCTTAAGGAGTCCACAGACACATGATAAAACACCGGTGACATGTCACACTCAAGATGGATACTGGGCAACACTACCTGGCTGGTGGAAAGGAGAAGGGACAACCTCACAGAAGAGGTGATCCTCAAGTTGAGTCTTATAAGAGATTTGCGTTTTATCAGTCAGATGGGGAAGGTATCCTAGGAGAGAAAGCAGCATAAATGACAATGTGATACTTAATCATTTATTCAATAATTCAACAATTATTCACTCAGCAAGTTCTATATGCTATGAATAGAAGGTCTAGGTCTGCTTCAAGAAGTGTATTGTCTAGAAAGGAAGACCTAATAAACCAATAACGTCTATAGAGTGCTCTAAGCTCGATGAGGGAAGGCCTCATGGATTATACAGAGCTCAGAAAAGGGCTTCAATTCAGGTTCCTCACCCAATTTCACAGTAGGTATGTCTCCAGTCGGGGACGCCTGCTTCCCTGCTCCTAAGTATGGCCTCCTGAGTTGACTTGACTCATTCTAACTCTGTATTTTTGGCTTTCTGGGTTACCCATCACGGTGCCCACCCCGTTCCGCTTTACTCCCCAGTCCTGACTCTACCTTTCCCAGTTGCTCCTGGCGTCCCAGATATTTTGCGCTCAGTACCTCAGAATTTTGACAACATATCAGGAGAGCAATCTCGCCAAAGTCTCAAAGGCCTTAAGAGCCATTAGAGATTGATGAGTAGTTGTTGTCTCCAAACCGGTAGCATCATCCTAACTGGAAACTTGCTAGAAATACAAAATCACAGACCCATGCTTTGTTTTTTCTTTTTTAATTGAGGTACAATTGACAAGATCCACTAATTTTAACTGGATCCCCAGGTGACTTATATTCCCACTGAAGTTGAGGCCCACTGGTCTAGTTCACATATTTAGGCACAGTTCACATAAGCCTTTCCAAATGAAAGGAAGTCATCGCTAGGGCTGAAGAGAAAATTTACCGACTTTCTTGAGTATCTTAGTCCTCACTTCGATGTATATATACATAAACTCCTCAAGCAACTTATCTTACATTACCTTTGTTTTAGCCTCAGTGGAGCTTAAGATAGATCATCATCATTTTTATTTATTAACCTTTCACATATCGTTTAACTACTAGGTTTCCTTACCTGACAATCACTTGGCAGGCCATCATTTGCATAAAAATGGACATTTCTTGGGTTAGACAGTTTTGTTAATTTAAATAGTACATACTTAATGGTGAAAAAGACAAATTTCCCCTCTACGTAGTATTTACTTTTCCTTATAATTCTTTGTCAACAGTTACTGATTTCTTTTTGTGTAAAAGGTCCAGAAAGTTACAGTCTTCCATACAAGTGCTTTTTCCTTTCACCTGAAGTCTTTGAGAACTCTTATGTATACATACTTCTACTTGAAAGTGACCCCAACTTGCCCCGTGATAAAAATTATTCTCCTTAGACCTCTTCAGAGGCATCATTATGCCAAACATCATGATGGTAAGATCAGAGGATAGAGTCCAATGTTTCACATTTTATTCTCTTAAAGTCCCCCAAATTAAAGCGGTGGCATTGACTATGGCGGGGGCATTTATGAGTGGCACCATAAGTGGTCCATTATACAGAAAACTTGAAAATTCTTTTTACTAGCAAAAACAGCAAATGCAAAGATTTTAGCTTCTCCTCAAAGGCACTAAAATTTATTGTAAAACAGACATAATATAGGCTTTTCTTTATTCAGTAACATAAAGCAATCATTATCCTCAGAAAGTAATGCTTTTCAGCATATATTTTTGTAATTTCTTCAAGGAGTACTGTCTCAGGGAAACTGCTTCCATAATCCCATCGTTCCTTGAACTTGTCCTACGTAGTTCCTCTCTGTACCTTCGGCTCTCTGTGCCTTACAGCTCCTCCTGCCTTCAGGCCATGCCCCGTCTTTTCCATCTGTGTGTATAAAAGCTCTTCCTTTAAAGTTCAGTTCAAGTCTGAAGACCTCTGAAAAATCCCAAGCCAAGATAATTTACCCCTTCCCTGGTTTCCAAATCTTTCTACTAATTTTCTACTTTTTGATGCTATTAAGTGGAACTATTACTTCTTTAGGGTGTAAATGACATCGTATCCCTCACTGCAGTCCTGGTGTCATAGGTATTCTACCTTAGGTGACTGGTAAGCTCTTCCCCCCCACCACTAATGAACTTTTCTTCCATGGATGAGATTAAACTTTTTAAAACAAGTTTTTGATTTTTGATTTGTCCTCTTTAATGTAAACTTCATATTGCTGACTAATTACTGTAAAGCAATGTTTTCATCATAATAGGCTCATATTCAAAAGTCTTCCTTAGCTTTTAATTACCAAAATTCCAAATTCCAAATGCAAACCTACCATCAAAGGCCACAGCATCTAACCAAAGCCACTCACTAATTCTGTTCTACATACTTCTGTTCTAGTTGATATACTTTCTTTCCCACTTTCTAAACTTAAAATGGAGATTTCTTGCCTTAGCTCTTGCCCTTTGCCAATGATGCTTCCCTTTTAACACTTTACGATGCAAATTCTCATCGCTTCAAGGTTCAGCTCAAGCTAGGTCTCTTTAATATCTACCCCATGTGTGGCTCTTACCATACAAGACCTTACTGTGCCACTGATACCATTCGATGTCCAGTATATAACTTAACTGTAAGTTCCTTGAAGGCAGAATTTTATATTCTCTCACTAGGCTTTGAATTCCTGTGAACAGGTGTGTGATCCAGTCACCTATGAATTTCCAATGCCTGGAATAGTTCCTGGTATGCTGTAGGTGCGTAATAAATGTTTTAAATAAATGTATGAACTGCTCTAAGGGGATACAGGGCTCAATATGTGCCCTCTCTGAGTAGCCTTAAATTTAAAAGAGTAGAATTTTTTATTAAAGTGCATCCTGTGCTCTGAAATTGAAAGAAGGGGCATTGTTAGGAAGTCAAACTTGGCTCCAAGTTATATTTTGGATTTTGGTTTTAGCAATGCCATAAAGTGTTTCATATTTGTGAATAGCTCTACTCTCTTCTTCTTTCCCTCTGGCACAGTGCCTAGCACAGTGTTAACTCTATAGTGGATATTCAATAAATATGTGAATTAAGGACAGATACTGAATTATTAGCAAATGGTCAAGCAAATAGCTCTTAAGATACATAGTACTGTGATTTTTTGTTGTGAAAAGAATAATATATCTTGACTGTGGTGGTAGACACACAAATCTTAAAGAGACAGAATTACATAGAACTAAATAAACACACAGCAATCCTTTATTTCATTTTTATTCTTATCTGTCCCAGAGAAATGGAAACTTACATTCACACAAAAACCTGTACACCAATGTTTATAACAGTTTTATTTGTAATATCTTCCAAGGGAAAACAACCCAAATGTCCTTGATGCGTGAGTAGTTAAATAAATTGTGGTATATCCATGACATGAAATACTACTCAGTGACACAAAGGAATAAACTGTTGATACACAGATCATGGATCTTAAGGGAACTCTACTCAATGGAAAATCCAATCTCAAAAGGATATATACAATATGGTTTCATTTATACATTATTCTTGAAATTATGTAATTATAGAGATGGAGAGCAGATTAGTGTTTGCCAGACATTGGAGAATGGGGTAGGAGGAAGATGGCTGTTCAAAGGTCAAAGGAGTTGCGTGATGGACCTGTTCAGTGAATTGACTGACAGTGATCTCATAAATCTACACATGTGATCAAATTCCATAGAACTAAAAACACACACACAAATGAGAACATGTAAAACTGAATTACATTGCTGGGTTGTATCAATGTTGATTTCCTGGTTGTGACATTGTGCTATAATTAAGTAAGATGTTACCATGGGGCAAAACTGGGCAACCAGCATATGGACTCTTTCTGAATTACTTCTTATGACTGCATGAGAATCTACAATTATCTCAAAATAAAAAGTTTAAAAAACATAGCAATTTCTTTGAAACTGGAGCTGTTTTAAGAATTGATAGAATATAATATATAATGCAGGCCTTTGAATAGCTTTCTTCATGTGTGTAAATCACTGATGTTGTTTTTAATTCTAAAGGGAAACCTGAACATTAGGTTTTCTAATTCAAAATTACACCAAACTGAGGTACCTAACCTTGATTCTACCTTTTAAATTTTGAGTTTAAGATTTTATTAGTTTCTTTCACTTATTAGTGTCCACTAGTTTTGCTAACAACTCCAGTAAATGTTTCTACTACTTAAGAGATTTTGTGTGAGACGTTGAATGCCGCATTATGGGTGCTCTCTATAAATGCTGTTTAAAATTAGATGGCAAAGACTTTCAATTTACATCCTGCCAACTGTTTTACCACACTTTTTTTCTTGCCTGTTTGCCTGCCATGTTATCCTCTATAATGAGTGAGTTACAGTAATTGTAGCTGGAAAAATCATCATGCAAAGGGGGGGAAAAAGCTCAAAACCTGCCTTATTTTTATTTTATTTTATTTTATTTTTAATATATATTTTTATTGTTATTTATGTCTTTTGCATTTTGTATTCCTCTTGGGTAGCCCACCACCAATTCACCCGTGATCCATCTCCATGGTCCCTTGTGTTCTTTTCTATTCCATTTTGTGCCCTTTTCCTCCCCTCCCCCTCTCTCCTATTTGGTTTCCTTATAGTCCTATTATAAGTGAAACCATTTGATATTTTTCTCTTTCTTTCTGGCTTATTTCACTGAGTATGATCCCCTCTAAATCCATCCATGTTGCTGCAAATTGCATGTGTTTATCTTCTTTGAATGCCAAATAGTATTCCATTGTGTACATGTACCACATCTTCTGGATCCAATCATCTATTTTTGGACATCTGGGTTGCTTCCATACCTTTGCTATTGTGAACAGTGCCGCAATGAACATATGGGTGCATGTATCTTTTCGGATTAGTGTTTTTGTGTCCTTCGGATAAATTCCCAAAAGTGGGATTGCTGGGTCATATGGAAGCTCCATGTTTAGCAGTTTGAGGAATCGCCATACAGCTTTCCATAGTGGTTGGACCAGTTCACATTCCCACCAGCAGTGTAGAAGAGTTCCTTTTTCTCCACATCCTTTCCAGCATTTGTTGTTGCCTGTATTTTTAATGTGTGCCATCCTCACAGGTGTGA